>CM031241.1:250938977-250952809 GCA_018340775.1 Taxus wallichiana var. yunnanensis | reverse complement strand
ATTCTCATAATTTGATCCACTTTTCAAGATTTTTGCAATATTACTCATGTCATATATCCTCTAAGAAACATCAAGAGATTCATTATACCTTCTATACTTTATCAAATGCACAAATCACTATCTTCTAGCACTTATGTCAATAAACATCACTCATAGCTTCATAAAATTCAATTTTACAAGATCATACCTGAAATGGACACCCATTTTTCCATTTTACTTTCTCCATAAACCTTAAATCATTTACTTAAGAACAACTTACCTAGTTTGTGAACAACTCATCCTTGATTAGGTCTTTATAACACCAAAAATGTCAACATGAACTCACAAAGGTTCTTAAGGAATTTACCACCTTTAGCATCTGAGACCACTTACAACATGATGTCTACTCTATTAAGAGGATGTTATACACTTTTACATCTGACTCCACCATTTTCACCTTCAAATTCAACATTCCAACTATACCACTCAATGTGTACTTTAAGAACCCAGTCATTACAGAGAAGCAACAAGAATTATTAAAATTTTGACTTCGAGAGCCCAAACTTGATTATTAACTTTGATACCAATTGTTGGAAGAACAATGGAATGATATTTGGGGATGAATCATTCCTTAAAAAAATTTAATTCATACTTCATATTACTTAAGCAAACCACAAATTCACTTATCTAATCATTTATGTGTGCACAACATAAAATATCACATATGTTATGAACCATAAACAAGAGAATCAACACAAAGACACAATATATAAGTGGAAACCCTCAAGGGGAAGAAAACCTAGTGAAAAACAATATTTATATTGATATTTTTATAATTTAGTGAAGCACCAACCCCACAAGGAGCACCAAACCCTAGTTTAGTAGAGCTATAACCCTATAAAGAGCACCAACCCCTACCAACTCCACAAGGAGGCTAAAACCCCTCAAGATGATAAAACATCCACTCAACCACATTATGATGTGATTTTTTTATCTCTAAAATATTATTGCACAACCGATAGAGACCACCGATTCAACTCGCACTTTTGTCTTGGTACTTTGCTCAAACCCTAGTCCTCAACCTCTCACAATCAAGCACTTTATTCACTTCAAGGCACCAATATCTTACTCACACACTTTAATAACTTCCTCAACCTATCACATACTTGATCATCCCTTAATACATACTCGCACACCTATAAAAATTCACATAGGTCGTACTTCTTGCATACACACCACTAGCTCACAAAAGACCCAAAACTATGCTTTTATAAGCTCCTCCTTATTTAAAATTCAAAAAAAAAAATCCCTAATTTTTCATGACCAATACATCATAAAAACATCCCATATACTCTTCATAACATCTACAAGTGACCCATACATATGGGTTGGCCTAAGAAAACTTCTTCTTCCATGTAGCAAAAGTCCTCAAATCCCATGCATTGGAATGAAAAAGCTCATAATCCCAAAAATATTTTTAGTTATACTTTCAAATTCATCACACATTTTTAAAATAAAATTTAAACATCATACATGGTTGTAAATATCATCAATCAATTAAACTATTTTGTTTAATGGGCTCAGTAGCTCATTTCCTTCACAAAACACTTGGTTCCAACACCATGTTTTCACCTTTTGGATACAAGGTCACCTAAGAACACCCAAAATATGGAATATGACAACTCTATTGAAATTTAAATACCTTTATAATACTCCTAAACAAGTTAGAGCCCATGAAACATCCACTAGTTCAAACCACAACAATGTTTGCCTTCACCAAATCAAGCTACCCGAAACACGCTTTTCAAAATCCAACTATTTTGTACCCTTCCGATAATTTCAAGACCTCCAAATGTATTAATTGGATTCCAAATGCATCCCTCTTTTCATTCCAGGTGATATAAAGCATCAAATGATCCATTCCGTGCACTTAAAAACTTAATCTTTCAAAAAATAGTTTTGTCCTCAATAGCAAGAAATATTCTTTCTCACAAATTGACTGCAAAATATACCATATCTCATCATCATGAAAAAAACCGTATATAACTAGAAATATATCTTAATTATATTTCCAAAACAACTTGAATCACCTACTAACTCTTCATGTAGCTCCTGTAATGTCCATTTTATTGAAGACTTCTTCTAACTACCCCAAAGCGCCCTTTGACCACCAACTTAAATGAAGATTACTTGACCATTTCTCAACATGAACATGACCTAAAACTCTTCGTACATCAATAAAAACTTGCATACATCACACAATCGTCATTTATTTTGTAACTCCTTTGGGAAATATTTTCCCAAACTAAACTTCTTCAGAAACTAATATGTTTGAGTGGGGCCCACTCATCACCACGACCTATACCATACATTTCTAGAAATATGGAGGATTCATATACATGTTCAAATCATCATCTAGGCACTAGAAATCAAAATTGGCCACTTAGGAAGCAAATCTCACAAACTCGCTTTCAAGCTAGGGTTTCAAACTCATAAATAGTTGTTTACCTTCTTAACATTCGTTCATAAAAACATGACGATGAAATGACCTCATTATTTTTTTAAACCTTCTAAAATAAATATATAAACATCCCTGAAAGCCACAAGGTCCCATGAAAATCACACAATTCAGGGTGAGCATTAGAAGGTCCAATTCGAGATGGAAATGCTCTTCTTCTTGATCTGTTTAAAGAAAAACTGACATAAATTACAAAAATTCACATCATGACAACCTGAAAAATTTCCCACAACAAAAGGAAAGACCCAACATATATCTCCAATCATCATCATGCCACAAATAGATCTCAATATTTTCAATCTATCTCATTTGCCTAACTATCCCTTACAGTTTTGCATTATAAAGGCTAGGGTAAACTAAACGAACATTATAAATCATTATGAAAACACTCAAAATTGGCCTAACATACTTGATACATCATGATACAATGGCATAAATGCATCCATGAGATCATATATCTCCATAACTCATCCATATGTAATCTAGTTCACCCATACATGTTCCAAATGAGCACTTGAAACTTGGTCACCAACCTGTATTTGCACCTTGAAGCTCATACAAGTGCCCAATAACTCTCCACATATTGTCTACATCATGTCAACATGCTTCTCAAACAACCAAGAAGCTCCAACCTCCATGCACTATCACCTAAACAAGCTAGATCACGTGATTGAGTTTGTAAGAACAAGCCATCCTCACTTAATCAACCCGTGAAACTAAAATCATACCCGAATCTCCATAAGAACATCACTTTGAGAATTATATGACCCTACACTATCATCCAATTTTTCATTAATGAGGTTTCAAATCAATGACAACACCTATACAACAACATGCCAACAAACTATACAAAGATAATCCTTAATATTGAATTTCAAATGGTAGTTAGGATCCTTGATGTCTATTAACATTTGTCATTTCTAAAAAAGACGTCCTTTAAAAATATATTGGGACATGTATAAAATATCTAAAGTTTAACATACATGTTTCCTCAATTGTATGAAATCAACAATATATATGGACCTCTCTTGAGCATGTTTACTCAAATAATTGATTTCCTTCAACATGGGGAGAATTCCACTTAATGTTAGTAACGTTTCCAAATTTGTTAAATGGTACAACAAATATTTTTCCTTGTCAACTTCTCTATGATATTTATACATAAAACCTACCAACGATGGATATTCTTCAAAACTCGCATGCAAGTTCATACATGGAAATCCACCTTGTATCAACATATTTTAGAATATTTTTACCATCATTCACTCCAATTGCAAATTTATGGAACTCTAGGAATCTTTTGGGACTGCTGGACATATGCATGTAGGTCGCGGATAAGCTCTTTGAATTTTGCAACACTCTCAAATGTGTTAACTATTTTGTATGAAAGATTCATTTTGTGCACCATGCAATGGATTGGAATCATATATGGGGAAATAGTGGTTTGTATTCGAATGCAAAGACCATTTTTGTTCCCCTGCATTACTTGATGCACCATCTATACCAATGCACACCAACTTAGTAGTAATACTATAATCATCCATTCCCGCTATATCCCTCAAACTTGAAATAACCAACTTGTAAATGTTCTTTGCATTACAATTTTCTATCATTTTATGGATTGTTAATAAATGAGGTGTCCTTATATGGTTCTCAAAAGTATAAACATGAATGCAAACCCATGATGTGTTGTCAATTATTGTGACCTCATCAATAGATAGTGAGATAAATCATGCATTTTTACTTTTTCTTTCAAATCCTCCTTAATCATCGCTATACATCTCACCATTTCCCATGCCCTTTTTCCTACCAATGCAATTGTGGAAGATTAGGGAATCCATTAAGTTGAAATAAAATTTTATAATCCTAAAAATCATAAATAGGTCTACCCTTTTAGAATGTGGTAAATAGTTGAGAATTGTATATTTTTGGCTCGTAGATTAGACTGAACAAATTTTCCTAGTTGAGATGTAATTGTTCCTCCTTTCTCAACAAGATTTCTAGGCATTTCTATTCATTTTCATACTCTGTTATATATCTTACATGTATGCATATTTTGTATTTTTCCATTTTTGTGTTTGTTTTATTTGAAAATATACTTTTTCACCGATACATGTATATTTTACCACAATGTTTCTCTATTATTTCCAACTTAAGTTAAATTTTGTAATCCTTTCTAATTTTCCAGCTATAAATAATACATTTACATTTTTAGGAGTATCATTGCCTTTTTTGGATGTATAGGTTCAATGGGTGGATACTTATTTGTTCATTCAAACTTAAAATTCCTTCCAATGGTCCATGTACTTCTCTTTCTTCGCACATATTTTTGGGTTATATTATCACCTGTAATAGGTGTTTGATCACACTGTGTAGAAATATCTTCAGTTTGGTGGATCTCGTCGACATCAAAGGGAATTATGTCTATTCTCTTCCATTTCAAATAACTGAGAGTAGGATTTCAAGCTAAAGTTGGTGTTTGATACTAGAAATGTCTTCTCCTTGGTTCATATAGTAATCATGAATGAAATTGTCGTAAAGTGAAGGCACAATATCATGATTATCCTCAAGTGGAGGCATATCTTCTGCTTGTTTCAAATAATTTTCTTGTTGTGTTTCTAGTGTAGGCACATAATGAGTATTGCCCTAAAGTGGAGGCATGCCATCATCAGTGGGTTCTGCAAAATAGGGATTTTAGAAATTTGTATTTTTAAGTATATTATTACAATTTTTCGTTTGGCAATAAATAAAAAGGCTTAGTTATTTATTTAATACATATAACATGTATTTGGTGTGTGTGGCAGTTGCATCTGTCTGACCCCTTTTTGTGGATGGTTAGAAAATATAAAATGATTCCCTTTTTTATGATTGGCTCCCAACATTTCAAGTACCAGTCAATCCCTGACAAAGCACTGACGACTATCTGGAGGGCACGTTAGATGTCTGCATGGTTGCATGTCTGAAGCACACAACAGGGAGTCTAAAATTTGTTGACGGGTGACTAAGTAAGAAATTCTGTGTCAGGAGAAAACATTCGGGTGTCTAAATCGAGAAACTGAGCATCTGAAAAATGCAACCAGGCATTGATAAAATACTGTCAGGTTTTTGTAAAATACAGCCTCGCTTATACATTTGCGATACAGCTGGGTATCTAGAAAAATGCAGGTGGGCATCTGAATGAGAATACATACCTGGAATTTTTGGTTGTGCGTCTAGACTATCCTTTTGGGTCATGCACCTAGACTCTGGAATATGCACACGGGCATCTTGAATCTGGACTGTTGTCAAAAGAGTCTTATGGAATTTTATTTTTGCAGATGATTAGATTTTTTACTAGTGTATGTTAGAAAATGTAACCGGTTTGTGTTTCGAGGCATCAATAATATACATGCATATATATGAAATTTAGTATAAACAACTAGGTGAGCCAACCCACAAAAGTAACTTACACCTGGAAATTTTTGGCGAAATGCTGCACCGGACTACTCCACAAATTTACCAAATATAAATTTCAAAAATGTAAGTATTTGTGAATTAGCGAAGAATCGCCACAAAAATTTTCCATGTGTGGTGATCATTTTGACATGGCCTAAAATAAATGAGTAAAAATCACATACAAATTAAAAATATAAAGAAAAAACAAATGCATTATCATATCCACTATCCACTATGTTATTGGCATATCAGTAAGAAGTAATATTGCCATATATTCAACTCGTTTTCTTCCGGTCTCCAAATTTCTTGAGGAAGTGACTTGTATTTAAAAGATATTACATTATTTGTATTTAGTTTTTATGTTGGTAGGTGTGTCTCAGCTAGGATAAACCTTGTTGGGGTTGTCTTATGTCGATGTCGAACAGATATTATAGGCAGATGCATGATCATTGAAATCAAGTGGTAGAGGATATTGAATCGAAAATTACGGATCCCAAGGTGTTAAAAGATGACCAATAAAAGTGTAGCATAGGGATTGTACTTTCTTCGAAAAAAATCGGTGGTCGATGTGAGAGTAGTGATAGTGTCCGTCGATTTTCTTGATACGGGTGTTGTATTTTCCCAAGGGCTTCAATTGCATGGCGGATCGACATGGAGAAGTAAATAGTAGATACGGTACTTTTGAATCTTAAATATTCATACAATATTATTTTCCTTGGGCACCTTTGGAGTGCATGGAAATGGGTCCTCAAGAAAATGGAGGTAATATCTCACAAAACCACTACACAATGCTACAACATTTTTCTCGATTACTTATAGCAGAAAGGAATCTTAACATGACGTAACATCTGTTTTCTCAAATGATCTATGTCAGAATCTAACCAGATGTCAAGATGTTCACTTTATTGATCAAGGCCTGTGCAGGATTAACGAGATTGATTCTGCATTGGGTTTGTTCAAACAGATGTCCTCTCACCATGGTTTGGTTCCTAATCAAGTAACATATAACACTCTTATACCAGAGTTAATTAAGAAGGATAGGATTGAAGAGACCTTAGATATAGGGAAGGAAATGGAGTTTAATGGGTGCATTCCTAGAACCAATAAAAACAAATTCTTTTGATGCATTGGTTATGCTAACAGGTAGGGTGGAGGAGGCCGTAAAAATTATAGAAATGATGTGTGGAATTGGTTGTTTCCTTGAAAATGTCACTTTAAGATATTAGTCAATGGGTCGGGGAAGGGTGGAGGAGGCAGCCAAACTCTTGGAGGAGATGTTAGAAAGTGGGATCCATCATAATACTAGCATGGAGTTCAACACACTAATTAGTGGGTTCTACAAAGCAAGAGACCCGGACATGGCGACATACCTTCCGAGAAAATAGTGGAGGGGTGATTTAAGTCCAATGTTGGTACATATAATGCTCTGGTTTCATGTCGTGTAGAGTAGGGAAGTACAATGAGGCTAAAAGACTTGTGGATGAATTTGTGGGAAGAGAGTGTGGTCCAAACATATATACATATAATAACATGCTCCATGTAATGTGCAAGGAGGAGAGTATGGATGGAAATGTGTGATTCCACCTTAGTTTCAATATGACTTGAGCCTTGCCACTTTCTAATGCATGTATATGGTAAGGAATCGATCCGGTTTTTTTCTGTTTGATGGCCTCCTTTTTTATTTACAAGGGCTGACCCAATTTTGTAGAATTTGTTAAAATGGTTTGTCTAATTTTGTGCTATAGCATTTTTGAGTTATTTTTATTTTTCTACTCTAATAAAATAAGATTGTTGAATATAGAAAACGATAAAATAAGCCAGAGGTTTCTTTTTGCATGATTCGTTTGTTTGTTTTGTTATTTTGGTTGTTGAGCAACTATCATTTTTTTAGGTTTTTGGTTATTTGGAGTATGCACGTCGTGCTATTTTTCTGTTTGAATTTTTTTGTACTAAATTTTTATGTCATCTAGAATGATTTTCTTAGGTTCTTTTATGTGAAATGAGTGGTTTTTTGGGTGTTCCATGGTGATGGTATCCATATTTCTGCTAATGTGATCTTATGTTTTCCACACCCGGTCGTATGAAATCTTCACAAAAACTCCCTTGTTTACAATGGGGATAATCGGGCCACGTATCTTGTTAGAGGATGATCCGTATCACCGAGAAATGGGGGCCTTGGATTCATTGAAAGGGTTCTCTCAAATTTTGTGAAAAGGTTGAATGTAAATGCTCATTTATTATTGGTTAATCAATATTTTATTATTTTTGATTGATTATGAGATTAGAGAATATTTTTGTAATGGGTATGCTATGGTTTTTTGTTGTGATGAAGATTATCTTGGGTTCTTACAGTAGGTTTTTGGCTTTTTGTAGATCGTAAGTGATCGAGAAATGGGAAGATATCATGGATTCGGCTTCATCACCTTTAGCGAGATGAGTTGAATGTTGCCATACAGGAGAGCATGAAGTCCCGGGGTTTTGAAGACCCTTATAGTGAGTTCAAATATTCTTCTTTTGGTTGTCTTGTCTTTGTAGTTCACAAATCCATGTATATTAACTTTTCTACTGCAATGGCAAGCATGGTGGCTACTTTAGCCAAGGTGCGGGCACCACTTCTCTGTCTTATGGACCAAACCTGGTATGTAATTTGTTACTTGCTTTTGGATGCTTTCAAACTTGTATGTAATTTATTACATGCAAATGGGTGTTGTTTAAATCTGCCATATGCTTTTGGGTTTCTGTTAAATATGTTAGTTTCTTTTGAATCTCTCATAAATTTTAAGTTCTGGCTGCATTCTTTGATAACTATGAATTTTATGGACCCTAAATTTGATATCACTGATTTAGTAATTTTATCGACAAGGTTATATAATGGGTTTTTTCAATTTTCTTTGATTTGTTAAGATTATGAACGAAAGAAGATTATTTTGATTTAGTAGTTTAATAGGAAATGTTTTATTTGGTTTTTTCCATTGAGTTGATTTGGGAGTATGGATGTAAAAATGTCATTTTGATTAAATAGTTTTATGATTTATATGGGTTTCTTCACTAATTTTATCTGTGAAGATTCTAAACCATAAGATTTATATGATTTAGTATTTGATGTCATTTGATTTAGTATTTGTATTGTCAAATATTTATATAGGTTTTTTCGATGTAGTTGATTTGTGAAGTTTACGATCAGAAAAATGTCTTTTTGATTTATGTAAAATGGCAATTGTTCTATTAACAACCTATCTCTTTGGATGGTTTGTTACAGGTTTCTCCCGAGTTTTAAGGTTCAAGTCAATATCATTTTTGGCAAAGAAAGATATGTTATCAAATCCCAAAGATCTACTTAATTGAATTCTTGAACTCTAAAAGTTCTTTGTGTGGTATGATCTGTAAACCCCATCATAAGATTTCTTTTCTTCTCCTAGATCACTAAAAATATCTCAAGAGATGTGTACTATTGTATTGTTGGTGGAAAAAATCTTTTCCCATTAACAGTAGATACTCATTCTTTATTTATAGTTTTGTTTCTCTATGTATTACATTTTATGGGGACAGGCCAAGCTAGAAACTGTGAGTAAAGTATGTAATATTGTGAAGAGCCAAGTAACGTTGTCACAAGATAAGACATTTACTCCTAAGTCAAGAGACACTGATGATGATGAGTATTTAGCTTAAGTTCTCATTTTACACTTGATATCACAACCCTATTGTTTAAATTTCAGGTTGAGATAGTAACGATTCTCGAGTAAGAATTTAAAATCACTATTGAGAAAGAAAATGCAGGTAAAATTACAACAGTGTAGGAAGTAGTTGATTTTATACATAAGCTTGTTGAGGCAGGGTGCTCTAGTAAATCCCAAAAGGACTCTTGAATGTTGGTAGAAGGCTGCTCTAAATGTAGAGCTAAAGGTTATCAATTATGATTGTGACTTTTCTTTTTCTGAATTGAGGATACTGGGTTGGGTACTGCCTGAAGATTTTTCTTGTTACTTGAACATTGTGATAATTCAAAAGTTTTCAAACTTTCAATTGAAAAATTCTCTCTCAGTTTATTCAAAAGTTTTAAAATTTATTTCATGGACTGTGAGAACTGAAAATATTAAATCTATGTTTTCAATTTTCTTTGAGATGTAGGTTATCTAAGTAGGGATTACGTTTTTTTTGTTAGTTTTTTCTGCTATAAATATTAGAAATTGGGCTTAAGGAAATGTTTTAGCTTTGTATGGTTTGAAGTCTTCGGTGCATATCTAAAGGAAACAACCACCTTGAAAACTTGAATCATCTTTTCATCTTATGTTCCTTACTTTGATATTAGAGATGAAGGATAGAAATATACTACACATAACAAAAAACTTAGATAACTGAGAAACCATTACAATCTAAATTTCCATATAAAATACATTTTATAACATAAATCTCCATAATTCATTTTTAAGTATTTTTATTGGTATACCTCTAACAATCTATTTGGAAACCTTGAGCTCACCCAGTTATGTAGGTTCATGGAAGCCCTCTGGCCTACTTCATACTTTGCATTCATGTTAACAATTATGACAATAGAAATCCATTTCTCATCAAACCTGAGTTGTTCCACGGATATTGACCTTTACGACACCTTTCTCTAATTGCAAAACATAATAACTCTCCAATTATTTCCATTTCTTGGTGAATTTTTTGTGGGTCTTTTGATCCTTCTGATCTAATCCAATGAATGCATAACAACTAGATAACCTTCACTACATACTCATTTTTTCACTATGTACCACATACATTTGCCACACTACGAATATTTGAGGTAGATATAGAAAGGAAAGGCAATAATACGAAAATTTCATATGAAAAAAATTTATGTCAAACACACATTTGTGCCAGAAGGCATATCACTTAAATCATAGTTGCACATAAAAGTATGTACAGGTGTCATCTTAGGATTGCTAAGGACTTGCACAAATATATACAAAATTTACCAATCTTTAAATTAAAAAATGGCCATTGAAAACTCAACCATTACCAAGTGGATTTTATAATTATATTATACTTTTAAGTTTAAAGCATAAATACAACAAAACTAAAACTCCCAGAGAAAAACAAATATATAAGAGCTTATTACAACTTGTGAAAATTTAGTTCAGAGTGGTCAGTTAATGGAGAAGTACAATATCATTTCAGTAACATAAAATTATCACATAATTACCATTTGATCAAATTTTCTTACATCTTGATATTGGCTAAGTGTAGTAAGTTGGGGACCAAAAAGTGGACATCAAATCCCGAATTTAACGAACTACAATCTGGTTTATAAACTGTGATAGTGGTTTATAAACTGCTATCATGATTTATAAACCATGATCGTGGTCTATTTTTCACTCATAGTTTGGAAATTCTCAAACTTGAAACCACGATCGCAATCCTCTGATACAAAAATAAATAGCCGCGACCCTCATTTTTCCCCACCATTTTCTCCAAACCATGGATTTTTTTTCCATTATTGACACTCGTGATTGCATTACCCTTCCAAATTGCAATTTTTGCTTCTAGATCGCGATAATTTACACGATGCCATTGAGACAAAGAGGTAAGCCCTCATTTTTATCAATTTTCTTGCATTTTAGGTTTTTGTTTTTGGTTTTCATGGGTTTTTCAATATTTTGTTTATGTATAAATTTTTTATTTTTTTTCAGTTGCTCAGCAAGCTGTTAATCCTGCAATGTATCCAAACATTCCTCCACTTCCTTAAAACCTTAATCAACATTCCTCTTCCTCTTGTCGCTCCCTCTTTGTTCCCCAGAACCACCAAGAACCCAAGGTGATATCATTACAAAAATCCAAGAAAATAAAATTTCCATTCAGAACCTTATTGACACTATCAGACAAAATCATTCCACAAATCCAAGCCACATGACTTTAGCCAACACACTTCAAACATTGATTGGTGAAGTTGACTCTGCAATAAAAACCAAATAGATAGATGGAATACTTTTAGAGATGATTGTAGGCATTGGTATGCAAACAAATTATCACATGCGGTCGTGAAAGAAAAAAAAAAAAATGGAAAAGACCACATTTGTGCACTATTTACGGACCCAAAACCAATGCCCCCCTCACGACTAATTGCAAATGGTTCCTTATCCATTGGTGTCATGATGACTGGATTAAGAAAAATTTTGGGACCGATGGTGGATGGTTTTTTATTATCCACCATGAAACAACAACGAGGTTCCTCTTTATTTTTTGAAGAAATTGTATTGTGAGTTTGTGCTTAATGAGGTCCCCAATTATTTTGACTTTTCTAGGTTTTACGGTTGAGGAGGTGGCTCTGCATAGACTAGACCAAATGCACGTATTGCAATTGGTCAACCTAGGATGCCCCATGCCCAAAAACCCCCAACAACCTTCAATTATCCCTCCTACAGTGAAGGAGGTTGTGGAGATCGACACACTACATGCGTTGAGGTCTCTCACGACACTCTAGCCCAACATAGTAGCTAGATTGCATCTAGTAATGTTGGTGGAGGTGTCAAGTTCTAGCACACCACACCACTGCGGGTCATGTGGTGTCGTATGCACTACGGGTGAGACATCCTTTGTTGGGTCACATGATCTCTTTTTATAGATTTGATGATGGAAGATGTTTTGGAAGTGTTGCAAATGTCCCTAGTCTTTCACAGGTAAATGTCACATAAATAATATATATAGAAAATTTTATTTCATTTGAGATTTTAATATATATACTTGATTACGTCATACTTGTGTAAAAACTAATATTTTTTTGATAAATTAAACAACAAGAGTAGGTCAAGGAACCGGTAGGACATCATTTGTTGTGGGCACTTGAGGCTACTGGCACACCTCACGTTACTTTTATGTAGGTTAGTTTCACATATTTTACTAGTTAATGTTCAATATTGTTTAAATATTATTAACATACATATCTATACGTGTTCTAGAATTTAATATATATGCATGAGCCTTAGTTCCTTACACCATTCTCCTGACAATTTTCAATTAATGTTGATCTACATGTTGTTTTTACAACTTATGACTACCACACAGACTCCTCCCTTTATGCAGACTATGGAGGTTACTATTGATGTTGTGATAGCGTCTGTAGATCCACTCACATAGGTACAATTTTTCAAATTTGTTAAATTTTGGATGAATGTTTTCTTACTAAATCTACAATATCAAATTGTACATGAAATATTTAATTTGAACTATTTATTTGTATGCACCACGACCCCTAGACACTCCCCCTCGTGAGTCTACCCTTGACCTTGCAGAGTGTCAACAAAAAATTGATAGGGATCATGAGATTGCGGTAAGATTTCACATGCATTAAAATTTCTAAGTTTCTAAATTATGAATGTATTTTCAATATATCCACTTCTTAAAAATTTGGGTGTTAAAAACTTGATGTTTATGAATGTGTAGGCTAAGTTATAGGCGAGCTTTATGCCTAGGACCACACAAATAAAATTTGTAGTGCCATCTCCCTCCACTACATCCATAGGTCATGGACATGCTTCTACTAGCAGGGCCAAGAGAGGGAGGATGTTTCATGATTCTTCATAGGATGTATAGATATATATGCCATCTAGACATGTGATACATACATTTTTTGTATGCCTATATATGGCTTGATATATATGATCTTGTGTTGGACATTCCATGGAGATGTGTATACAATCTTATGCGACCGTGTGGTCCTATATATATGGCACACTTAGTTTGATACATTATTCTTATATTTTCATAGATGTGGCACTAGCTCGAATGCATGTGCATGTATTCCATGTGTACTAGATATATTATATATATGTGGATTTTGTTCTCGAACCACTATGATATAATTTTTATGATGTTCTTGCGATCTCATGTGTTGATATTTTTCCATACTGATATTTGA
>CM031241.1:250766477-250936477 GCA_018340775.1 Taxus wallichiana var. yunnanensis | reverse complement strand
AGTGTTTAAAATACCACCCGAGACATTTTAATCGGTTTGGTGCCAAGATCCACCATTTGCAAAATATTATGTTTGACAGCCCTACACTGACTCAAACTACATTATTTTGCACTTTTGCAAATAATAGAACACCAAGAGAACCGAAAGGAGATGTAGAAAAATGCCACCTAAAACACATCTAGTTGGGGGTATACACGTTCCAGTGTTATGGTAGGCTCCAGGTAGGCCTAATTTGGAGTCGGAGCACCCAATCCAAACCCAAGAACCCCTTCCGTATTGATCCCAATTCACGTTTTGGTCACGGCATGATCCACAACTTGGAGCTCGGTCATCCAAACCAAGATCCATCTAATCAAAAACTTGAGCAAAGGATGCCTCTAATCACACCCAATAATTTATGGTTGTGGTATTCCTTGAGCCTTCGTGGCATAAGTTTTTACAAAATGCCTTTTCGAGATAGTCCTAGGCAATGAATGGAGCCGAGTAGTGAGAAGTCATGCCCGGGACATTGTGGGAGTGAACTACCACCGCTAGCATGTCCTGGTTTGGGAGGTTATACACCTTCGGTGTTGGGGTTAGCACACCGGTTGTACGAGATAATATATCGAGATCTAAGCATACATGTAAATAAAAGGTGATATTCTACCGGAAGAAATATACAAAACAAGAGACATAAATCAACACCGCATTTAACGTGGTTCACCCATTGTGGGCTACATCCACCAAGAAACAAGCCAATCTATTATCCAAAGCTTTGACAAGATATACAATTGAAGATTTACAATCTTCCACACCTCTCAGATGTACAGTACTTTCTTTCTCTCAAGCTTTTGCTTCTTCTCCAAGAATTCTCTCTCTCACCAACTTTTGCAAGTTCTTCTTAATTCTTGTTAATTCTTACTTCTAAACCCTAGATTTCATGCCTATATAGTCATTTATAAACTTAGGGCACTTAGCCATGCAATTACAATCAATAGATCTGCTTTAATGCTAAAAATATATCTAATTCCCGAGAGTTAATTAAAACACTCCCGCACAGGTAACCGATGTCGGTTTGCCTTAACCAATGCCAGTTCCTCCTTGCCTGACCGATGTCGGTATTGGGTGATAGATTCCAATTCCCCTAACCGATGTCGATTACTGTATTTTCCATTAAATTTCACATTGCATGCTAAACTGAAGTAATTGCGCTCCACAACTCAAAAATCTCCCACTTGAGATTAATTATTACAATACATGTACAACATCATTCTTGGATCCTTACATTTTTTTTCTTCCTCTTCAAGTCTCAAACTCGAATACTAATAGAAGTGGAGTGTAGCTCCAACTTCAAATTTTTAATGGCTTCGTTAGCATATCCGCAGAGTTCTCACTCATATGAATCTTTTTCAAACTCAAATGCCCATCCTCCAATACCTTTCGTATGAAGTGATACTTCAATTGAATATGTTTCATTCTTGAATGAAACACTTTGAGTTCTTTGTCAAATGAATTAAACTCTCTGAATTTTATTGAATAGTTTATAATCACATTTCTCCTTTCACAACTCTTCCATGAACCTACTCATCCATATCATCTCCTTGCTAGCCTTTGTATCTACAACATACTCTACCTCTGTAGTAGACAAATCCACAACCTTCTACAATCTTGAAATATAACTAACTTCCATCCCACCTACTATGAAAATGTATCCATTAGTGCTCCTCCTACCATCAAGATCTCCACCATATCCAAATCAACATAGCCACATAATGAATTATCCAAACCTCCATAGCATAATTACATGCTAGATGTACCTTTCAAATATCTAAGTATCCATTGAACTGCTTTCCAATTCTCTTTACCTAGATTGGCCATATATCTACTCACAACTCTCACTACCAGGTGCAATGTTTGATCAGTACAAACCATAGACTACATGAGACTCCCAACTCTTTGAGCATATGGATTTCGTGTCATGTACTTGACCTCCTCTTGTGATGAAGGAAACCGATCTTTGCTCAATTTGAATTTTCCAACCATAGGTGTACTAACAACGAGTTTTGCATTCTCGCATCTTGAACCTTTCTAACACCTTATAGATATAATTCTCATGAGACAAAGACAATTTCTTGTTTTTCCCATCTCTCTGTATTTGCATGCCAAAGATTACTTTTTCGGATCCTAAATTCTTCATAGAAAATGTGTGAGTTAGCTTTCCCTTAAGCTCACCAATGTCCTACATAATAGATCCTACAATAAGCATATCATCCACATACATTAACAAAATAATATAGCTCCCTTTTCAAGCTTCTTGAAATAAACACAATGGTTAAATTCGCATCTCAAGTAACCATGCTCATGCATAAAACTATCAAACCTCATGTACCATTTCCTTGGAGCTAGGCTCTTTTTCAACCTACACACTAATTTCTCCTTACCCTTGACTTCATACCCAAGTGGTTGGTGCATATAAATCTCTTAATCCAAATCACCATTAAGGAAATTTGTCTTCACATCTAGTTTCTCTAAATGCAAATCCTCTCTTTGCAAGTAAGCTCAATACAGTCAAAATAGAAGTCATCTTAACAACAGGAGAAAATATTTCACCAAATTCAATACACTTTCTATACAAATCCCTTTACTACAAGACCTGCCTTGTAGACCTTTTCATCCACCCTCTTCTTCCTTGATCCTATAAACCCACTTCTTTTGCAATGTTCTCTTACTGCTTTGACAACTTAGTCAAATCCCAAGTCTAGTTATGTTCCAAGGAGTTCATATCCTCATCCATGTCATGCTCCCACTAGACGTGGGTCTTATCCTCCATTAATTCTTCAAAGCTCTCTGGTTCACCATTATCAGTTAATAATAAATAAAATAGAGAAGGTGTAAATCTCTCTGGAGGTTTACTTACCCTTTGTGACCTTCTCATAGAAGTTTGGGGTACCAGAGGCACATTTTGGACCTCCTAGAAATTCGTATCCAAACACGAAAGTGACCGATGTCGGTTTGGCTCTTCTATAACTCGATCTGGTTCTCTTGATCGATGTCGGTGAGGGGTCAACCGACACCGATTAATGTGTAACCCTTTCGATTATTTGATAGTCCGAGAGTTCATTTTTATCCATAAACTTCTCAACCAGTTCATCCTTAGTACAAAAATTTGATTTCGTACATTCTCTTTTTATTCCATTCAACATCACGACTCCTTAAAATTTAGAACTCTCTAAATCCCAAAAACAGAATCTAAAATTACCATATCCATAACCAATAAAAGTGCATCTCTTGGATTTTACATCCAACTTTTTCCTATTTTCCTTATCAACATGCACAAATTCTTGAACCAAAAATTTAAGAAAATAAAGATCTACCTCTTTTTTTGGTCCAAGCTTCCTCTGTATTCCTCCATCTAGTGAACTTGAATGCCCCTGGTTAATCAAATAAACCATTGTATCAACTTCTTTTGCCTAAAACGTAATGGTATTCTAGAATATATTCTCATATCACGTTCCATGATTGTCCTGCTCATTAATTCTATAAAACCATTCTCCTATGGTGTTATTGGAACCGTTATTTCTCTACGTATCCCATTCACTAAAAATAATCATTGAAATTCTTGCTATAGTATTCACCACCATTTTAAGATCTAAGGTACTTTAACTTAGAATTTGATTCATTCTCAATAAGGGCTTTCCATTTTTAAAAGTATCAAAAACATCAAATTTACGTTTAATACAATAAACACATACCTTTCTTGTAGCATCATCAATGAAAGTAAAATAATATTGGGATCCTCCACGAGAAGCTACCCGAGCTGCTCCCCACACATCTTAATGTACAATCTCCAATTTTTCCTCCTTCGTAGTTGCCCCAACTTTGAGAAATCTCACTCTCTTTTTCTATCCAAAGATACAATGTTCATAGAAATCAAGATATAAATCTTTCAAATCGATAATGTACCCTTAGCCTTTAATATCTACATTCCTTTTTGACTCATATGGCACAACCTAAGTTATGCCACATGCATGCATATGAATCTGAAGTAAATAATACGAAAAAGGAATCAGTAATATAAGTAGATAAATATAATGTTCATGTCTTCTTACCTCTTTCCACAACAAAATAATCCTTGGTGACTTTCCAAGAGTCTCCTGTAAAGTAACCATGCAACCGCATTCACCTAGTTGCCCTACGAAATGAGATTCCTCCCGAGGCTTGGCACATGCCTCGATTTTTTAATACCCATGTATTTCTATTCTGCAATTGTATATGAACTTCCCTTTACCATAATCTGCAAGGTTCATCATCATCCAAATAAACATGCCCAAAATTGCCCTTGACATAATTTCTGAAATAACCCTTATTAGAGGTTACATGGAAAAAGCTCTTGAATCTAAAACTCATGATTCAATTATATTATATAAAGAAATAATAAGAGCATCTTGCATTACCTCGATGTAGCAAGATTTACTTCTTTACCTTTGTCTAGTTTTTGGTTCTCTGTCATTTTCGACCAACAATATTTTGTACATGTCCTTTATTTCCACATTTCCAACAAGTAATTCCCTTACTTCTGGATTTAGATCTGATATCCCTTGACTTTGATTTCCCATTACTCTTATCCTTGGATCTCTCCATCTGCCAGCCCCTATTTTCTACATTCAAATCATTCCCAGATGATGATTCCTCTGTACTCTTCCTGTGAATTTATTCTTTCAAGATTATACTAACCACGTCATAAAAATTTAAAATATTATTAGCAGATGTTGTATTACTAATAGCCATTACCAATTTATCCCAACTATCAGTAAAAGAACATAAGAATAAAATTTCTTTTACTTCATCATCAAATGGTATAACAATTGATTTTAACTGATTTACAATAGATTGGAAATCATTCAAATGACTAGATGTAGATCCATCTTCATGCATCTTAAAACTAAATAGTTTCCTCATCAAATAAACTTTATTTGAAGCACTAGATTTTTCATATATATTTGCAAGATATTTCATTAACTCTACTATAGAAGTTGCTTCTGTAATATTGGAAGCCACGGATGTTTCCAGGTTCAATCTTATAGATCACAAAGCCTTTCTGTCAAGAATCTTCCATTCTTCATTAGTCATCTTTGTAGGTCTAAACTTCTCATCCAACAGCGAGTTAATACAAATCTCTTTTATACGAGATAATCCTCAATCAAGCATCTTCCATAATTGATAATTTTGGTCGTCAAACTTCTCTATCTTGTATTTGTTTTATCCTACCATTGATGTAGCTCCCACTCAATCAAAAAACCCTCTTTGAGTAAATCTTTCAACACACAAAACCCTCAAACAAATCTATAATACCATTTTTTGGGGTTAGCACACCTTTTGCATTGTACAAATAATATATATCGATCTAATCATACATGTAAATAAAAGCAAATATTCTACCGGAAGAAATATATAAAACAAGAGACATAAATCAACACCGCATTTAACGTGGTTCACTCGGTGTGGGCTACGTCCACCAAGAAACGATTCAATCTATTAGCCAAAGCATTGAAAATATATTCAATTGAAGATTTACAATCTTCCACACCTCTCGATGTACGATGCTTTTTCTCTCAAACTTTTACTTCTTCTCCAAAATTCTCTCTCTCACCAACTTTTGCAAGTTCTTCTTAATTCTTGTTAATTCTTATCTTCTAAACCCTAGCTTTCATGCCTTTATATTCTTTTATAAACTTAGGGCACTTAGCCATACAATTATAATTAATAAATCTATTTTAATGCTAAAAATAGATCTAATTCCCGAGAGTTAATTAAAACACTCCCGCACAGGTAACCAATGTCGGTTCCTCCTTGCCTGACCAATGCCAATCCTAGGTGACTGATGTCGGTTCCCCCTAACCAATGTCGGTTACTGTATTTTCCAGCAAGTTTCACATTGCATGCTAAACTGAAGTAATTGAGATCCACAACTCAACATTTAGGTGCTTTATGGTGGGCTCCGAGTAGGCCCGGTTCGAGTCAAACCACATGATTTAGAGCCAGAACCCCCTTAACAGGTACATAAACCATTAGTTGTTTCTCTTTGCTAGAAAATAGTGAAAGCTTCTTTTAGCTTCGAGAATATAAAATTATCAACTAATAGTGCCAACCACGTAAAGGTAGAATCTTTCATGGCACCACTAACCTACATAAAAGTGTTAGTCAAATTAATTTAAGGTGAATCAAAACCATACTAGATACATACAAAATACACAAATTTAATAAAATATATGAACTTGAATCTAGTATACGAATTTAAAAACTTCAAATAAATATATGCAAGACAAGCATGTAAATTCATTCTAATGAATCATCAGGATTAGATCTACTAACAGTACCAACCACGTGAAATTATATACATGTTTTAAAAAAGTATTTGATTTCAATATTTTTAATGAAGTTATGGCGGACAAATGGAAAGTGTTCCGTTTTCTTTATGTTTTCAAACCACTTTCATGGAAAATAATCATTAAAAAAATTATTGCTCAAAAAATACAAAATAAAATCTATCCCAAGATAGACAATAGCATCTAACATTTCACCAAAATAAAAATATATCAAGTTTTGGTCATCCAAATCATGGAAAACGGACTACAATCTTATAGGCTTTTTCAAAAAAAAAAAAACCAAGTCATTGAATTTTGAGTGTTTAATATAGCTAAACTTGTCCGTTTTTTTTAAAAAATAGTAGTTTAGAAACTAGATTTTGGATGTTATGATTCATATTTATATAAATTTTTCTAATTTTGAGTGCACGCATTGCTAATAATCCCTACAAGTTGAGATTTCTTTTTTTTGCAATATGACGTCCACTTATGACCCCTTTTTGGCCCCCAACTTACTGCATTTACCCTATTATAAATTAAACAAATTTGCTCATAATAAAAACTTTATTTGAATATGTTTGTATTATAGCTAAGGAGATAATTACACCCTCACTAACATGCATATTGTATGTCAACAGTGGAACAACAAATTGGACAACGTTGTCAATCCTCCACCAAACCCCTTCTTCATCGTTCGTCATCCTCTCCCTCATTTTTTCTTTTCCAATTTTCAAATCTTCGCCCTATCCTCCGACATTTCCATTGTACACTCCACGTATGATTGCTAATATGTAATTACAACCACAAAAACCAAGCATAGACAATGATACTCATAAATTTTCCAATGGCCGAAAATTGAGTAGAGTCAACTCCTCCATATCATCATTCATTAATAGAGCGTCAATATTCTACATAGACTCCCAAAGAAAAATCAAACTATTCATCGCTTCCATCTTATTAAATTTCCTCTTTCGAGGATTTGCAATAAATCAAACATCATACCCCACAAGTATACCATATGAGCATATGCTCAAAAAAATTATACGCTTAAAATAAACAAAAATTAAACTTTTGAAATCCAAATCAAGCCCACTCTTACTTAGATCTTAGGTCTAGAAACTATGGTTTCATGCATATCCCGAGACCTTCTAAAAAAAAATTAAAAACAAGATTATGTTCAACCAATCAATAATTATACTACACTAATCAAACTTGTTTGAAGATCCATCACACGATATATCACTATCTTATGAAGTTGGGATTTAAAATTCTTTGCAAAAATGAAACCTATATAGCACATCCAATAAGTAACCATAATTGTTTTTATCCTTTTTTATAGGAATTTTTAAAATAAAATATAAAAGCATGCATTTCATAAATTCATTCATGATATATCCGATAGATCGCAATACAATTTGAATGTTGTAGATTTTAAATTTCTTTCATGGTTATTAATAATAAGATGATCGATTGACAATTCCTCTTCCTCTAGCCTCCCTACCTCATTATTTTTTTCATGTTCCTCTTTGAAATTGAAGATGGAATTTTTCAATAAAAATTAAGAGACCGTGATGACCATTTTCAAGAAAATGCACTTATAAAGACCTTCCGCCAAAAATTTAAAAAAACATGTTAAAAAGACACTAAAAACATATGAAATGAATAAATAATAACATAATCTAAACCTATAATGGATAAACACAAATACATTAGAACAATACACATTATGGACTTTGAAATATAACAAAAATACCTTAGTAACTTAGGTTCATAGGTCTAACATGGGATTGTCAAGAAAACTTATAGCATATTTCTCAAACCAACTTAGAGGTGCTTCTCAAAACTACCTTCATTAAGGAGATTTCTTCCCTTTTTCTCTAACTTGCAAAACTACCATAATATGGGAGATTTCTCGCTCTATTCTTAACTTGCAAATGTTTCCATTATGACTTATCTTTGAAAAAATCTCACTCATACTTGTCCTAAAATTAATCCATATCATATTATTCAATATTTCCACTACAATTATACATTTCCAACTTCTTATAATTTTCCCAAAATGTATATTCATATCCTTCTAGCTTTATTTTAAAATTATTCCCTTAATATCTAAAACTTCCTCATTCTAACATATAGTATCTTGTTTCGTTTAAAAAAATTGTCACCTCCTTAATCGCAATGCAGTGAGAATGAGTGATGTCCTACTAAGTTTTGCTATTGTATCCTTCTTAATAAGAACAGTGTTGTAAAACTTCTTAAGACCCATATGAACTTGGTGCCAACTTCTCCTATCTAACGAAATTCTTGTACCATAAAAGTTTATTCACATCTAGTGAATCGGCAAAGTAAGTCCTCTACAGAGGTCTCATATCTTTATGAATTGTCTTCTTATAAATAAATAATCAATCAAAAAACAATATTCGCTAGTTATATATGTGTAAATCTTCTTTGTTTTGTACAATCATAAGCCATCGAACGAGAAAAATGCTACCATCAAAAGACACAAACTCACACTACCAATAACACACTGCAACTTGTAATTACCATGTTGTTTGCAATATTATGAATTATCATTCCATCAATGGTTAATTATCAATTGCAAGAACACTAATAAACTAAAAAAATAAGAAAGAAATTGGAGAGAATCATAATCTAGATGTCAACATCAAATTATTCCGATTATCGAGTCAAAAATGTATCTACAATGTTACTTCTATGGTTCTATAATATTCATTCATTCATTACCCTTTTACTTAATATAGTATAAATTTAATTTATGTATGTATAGTAGACTTAATCATCTTACATATGCATGCATTGTAGATCTAAAAAACTTCGCTCTCCTTTTCTTTATCTACAAAAGACTTTTTTATTTTAATTTTTTTTTTTTTAATTTATAAACCATGTATTTTTCTTGATAAACCATGTATTTTTCTTGACAGAGAGATCAAGGTTGCCCATTTTATTTTAAAATAAATTAAAATATCATAAGGGATATCTTTGTCCCATGGCATTCACAAGTGATATCTTTTTTATATTATATGGTGCACAAAACATATACTCGAATATTAAAAGGAATGGACAAATTTAGATAATGCGTAGCATATTGCAAGCCTTTCCACTTTAAGCCGAAAAAGGTTAAGTGTGAAAAGAGTATTCACTTTTGTTTTTGGTGCGCTCCTCCACAATTCACAATCCATAAAGTGCCTTTAGTGGTTTGACAAATAGGTCCACTATAGAAAGAGGGATTAGCTATATCATCAAAGAATATGCACTAATTGTGACATATATCCTTGTCATAAAATATTCAGTTAGAAAATTAGAAGATTATTTTAAATTATGATTATTTTTAATTTTATTTATTAATTTAAATTTGTGTTAATATTTAGCATTTAACAAGATGGTTGTGAGTAGTATAACTTAATAATTCATTAAGAAACTATTAAGGTGATTTTAAATGTATTAAATTAAATAATTATATTATATAGTTATTTAATTAATTTTTAAAATTAT
Organism: Taxus wallichiana var. yunnanensis; assembly: GCA_018340775.1. NCBI lineage: Eukaryota > Viridiplantae > Streptophyta > Pinopsida > Cupressales > Taxaceae > Taxus > Taxus wallichiana. The sequence continues at coordinate 250,926,620 of CM031241.1, read as the reverse complement.
TTAATTTTAACAATTAATTTATAGTTTGAATTTCTTAATTTAAAATTTCATGTTCTAATTTAAACAAACTTTTTTATTATAGTTTATTGTATCTAAGAATTTAAATGTATTTTTGTAATGTTTATACTAAAATAATAATAAATTTTGATTGAGGATAACAATAAGAAGTACATGTTAGTGATATAAATCACTTTGTTACCTTTAGAATTATTCATAAAAAGATAACCTTGTCTTAGATTTAATGTATTTTTAAGAACTAAATTGGTCCAATAAATGTGTATTTATTTAAGAGTTATGTTGTGTTGCCATTATATTCTATGAAAAGAAATATTATCAAAATAAAATACAACAATAATTGTTCAAAAATATGATGCATTTTCTAGGGAGGTTTCCTATGTATTTGTTTTTATTTTTCATTATTTTTGTTGGTTATATTTGATTGGTTAGTTTGTGAGACATTTATATTAAATAATAAATACATAATTATTATTATTTTAAAATAATCTTTGAAAAATGTTAAAAAAGATATTGTAGAATTAATATGGTTGAGTTTATCGTCTTTCATCTACAATATACAAATTTGAATTTATATCAAAACCTTAATGTAACAAATATAATTATTAGTAGTTGGAAATCTTTGAGTTAAGGAGAAAACATGCAAAATGCTAAACTATGGAATTGTAATGAGGGGAAAAATCATTTCAATTATTTTAAAATGAAGTATGGACTTTGGAATATCTTTCACATGAGACTTAAAGTATTAAGTTAACAAAAAAATTAAAAATACTTTACACAAAATTTTGTTGATTGAACAAGTTATATTTCAAAATTTTGTTGATTGAACAAGTTATATTTGAGTGGAGTATAAAGTTGGGATTAATATATCCCTATAACATGAATGAAATTTGTTCAATTTGAATAACAATAAACTCTCTATAGTATTCCACTAAAAAGGTTGGACTAGAAACACTTAACTTAAAAATTGGAATATTGTAGATGATATTATAATAAATAATATATAATTGATATGAAATCTTATATTCCATAAAGTTTAAAGAAAATTTTGGAAAATAAAAAATTCTTAATAAGAAGAAGTTAGGAGTGTTACAAACATTGAATTAATTGCTAGTAATCTTAACTTGCGTATGGAAATATGAATATATTATTAAAATTCTAATAGAATTTTATTTCATTGACTAAACCAAAAATACTTTGGGATGAGGCAATTTAAATTTTTCTACTAACATATTAACACCATTTTATTTTAACATGACATACTCTTAATAGTGTGTGAAGTGACTTCACCCAATTCCTAGTTTAAGTAGTGTTCAAGACCTTTTATATTATAAAAATAAAATAAAATATCTAGTCTCCTTTATATCTAACATATATGTATATGAATGGCTACTAACTTACCTCTCTTATCTTTTGTAAGGCACTGTAGATACAACTAAGAGGCAAGATAACAAAGAGAAAAATAGAAATTATCATATCAGAGGACAATTGTAAGGATGACACTCTTTTTCTTGAAGAGTTAAAAGGATGGTAAAGTCTTCTTAATAAATAATGGAGGACAGAAAATAATAAAGTTGAGAGTAACAACAAAAGTAACTCCAAAAATATATTGTAGAATGAATTCAATGAAAAATAAATTGTACTAGTTGAATAATGAATTTGAAAAAGTCACAACACCATTTGAATAATTTAATGCACATGATGGTGACTTATAAGGCTCAAGGAAAGTTACTAGAAAATGAGAAGCATAAATCCTTCATGAGTATTACTAAAAATATATTAAAATCTTGATAGAATGATGATTATCATGAATGACAACTTAAATATATGTCAAACTCAACCAATTTTAGTATTTATGTACTTAAATTCCACATATATTTATATCATTGTTTTCTTTTCTTTTCTTTTGTTTTTGGACCAAAGGTACTGTAAACACTTAATTTTGATACATGACTATTTATTTGTAATAAATTTAAACCATTTTTAATTTACTTGTGTGATTTTCTATTATTAATCGAGATACGGCTCTTCTGACATATATTTTTGTGTTTGAATAATAGTGCATTTAGGATAAGAAAATAATAGTTATATATTGAGTAAGAAGCGATCTAGATAATCATCCCTATGCCATAAACAATGACAAGAATTTAGAAAAACACTCAAACATTTACAAAAATCAAATGATATATAGAATTTAGAGAAACACTTGAAAGCATTTAAATAAATAGGAAGATGATATATAACATTTATTGTTTCAGTATATGTGATTTAGTACTTGAAGTAAATTGGACTACTTATTCAGATCTGCATTGTACTTTTTGTGAACTGGCTTTGATGAACCATTCCCATTGAGGAGTCAAATAATAATGGAGGGATAACACATGCTCCTAAAAACATCCTCCATTTTTTATTTCATTTTAAAAGGTAAATTTCTACCACTTTAGTGTTATAAGGAAGAATGTCGCTTTCATAGATATTCATGTAGAATTTTGGAAAAGCACATATTTTTTAGAGCCTCGAAATAGATGAGCATGGTGACATGCTTAAATATTCTAAATTTGATAGTTTCTAAGAATGTACCTACCGTTCGGTTCATGCTATCTAAGGAATCTACAATCTTGGTCGATATTTCAAATTTGTCTATTCACATTGATTTTTTAGGTCTTGTTTATGTTGTTATTTGGGCCTACATTGCACTGTCTTTTTGTCACGACTATCTCGGTAATTATGAAATTTCAATATATTAATCAAATCAACGCATATTTTCTCCTCAATTCTTCAAGTCTAGTGTTACTAGTTTACATATGTTTAGATATAATTTGCTAATGTGATTGAATGCATTTTAACATACTAAAATCACTTTCCGCATCTATACACATACTACTTGTGGCATTACTTATATGTATAGCATAAAAAAGAAAGACTTTGTGAACTTATGCCCTAATTATGGTTATGTTTTGGGCGTTCTTTTTAACATTTTGGATATAATAGATTTATAAAAATAAGAGTCTTATGTTTGATCCTTGTGTGATACATATGTTCTTTAGGAAATTTTGATAAAATAAAATGTATATAATTTTTAGTACTAGAAATTATAATGCCAAAACAAATTCCTTATGTATATAAAGGTCGAGGATTGAGACAATCTCTTCATATGTACATCGAGTCTTTTTGGGAAACACTTTATTTTTTCACCAACTATTAAGTGTAGACTAAGAAATAGGTATGTTTCCCTCACTCTTCTAAATAAATAGTGCTTCCGGCTTCAATTTTACGATATCCAAGAAAATGTTTTCCTCTTCCATGCACTTGGTACACCTTCTCTTCTACATGGGGTTGAAATGTGGATGTATTACCATAGGAAATGTGATTGAATATAAATTGAAAGAGTTCTTACTTCTATGTTATGCAAACATTTCCATGCTAGAAGACCAGTCTCTAATGACATCATTCTTGTTGTGTTTGGTCCAACCTCCCACTCATCATTGTTATGTTATTTCAAGTGGTGACTATGATACACATTCTTAGATAGATGACCAACTCTTCATATACCCATCTTAAACATTCAATTTTTATGTATATATTATTTTTAAATTTACTGAATTTACTTTTGCACTTTCTACTCTTTAATCTATATATTATTTTTGTAAGCCTCAAAATTGATACATTGATATTGGCCTTTCATGAACATCAATATTCTTTTCTTATCTTTTATCTTATCTCAATGCCTCCGCATACTAACACAATTAAATTTAATAATAAGTTACACTTGAGTGCTGTTTTGTGGTCACACCTCAATAGGGACCAAATAAGAAAATGCAACACTAGTTTACAAAAATATAAAAAAATAGTATAAAGATTTTATTAAAAAAGTGTGATTAAGTGCTTTCGAATTTCCCATTAATTTTTAGTGGGAGTCCTTTTTGTCCTTTATAGTCGAATAGTCGGAATCAATTGATTATGAACATATGTTAATTTTCAATCATTACCATAGACGTTGTCTAAAAAGACACATTATTTATTGTGAAAGCTTTTTTTTTTTTTGGCCAACCCCACTCACATGGCTATCAATTTGTAGTATTGATATGAATGAGGGAGACGCTAATTGTACCTCAGTTTTGGGTGTTATGAATAAGGTGGGGAGTGAACCAAAGCTATCAGATATATTAGTTATTTATTGTTTATATTTATATTTAAAAATGGATATTTTATTTGTTGTGATTAAATGATGTTTTATGTCAGAGTTAATATTATTTTTCTATTAGTTTTTAATGATTTTAGTTCATGAGATTGAAATTTAGTTTTGGATAAATTGTGAAAAAAATTATTGACGTATTTTAAATTATTACTTATGATTCATCGTCAAGAGAAAAATATTTTTAATTGTTTTTCTATTTTGTTTAATGAAATATAGTCTTTTTGTTTCATGTATTTTGTCTTCTTCTTAACTTATTTTAGTAAAATTAGTTTAAATATGATTTATGTGGAGTGATAAAACATCTTACAATTTGTATTCAATTATCATCCTTTATTAATATCTTTGAGTTTGGTATTGCAATTTTAATGTCATTGGGGAGTTTGTCTAAATTACTAGTCTTGAGTGTTATCTTTTAATTTAGACTTCTTAGACCCTCAAGATTAATTCAACAAAATAAAGTAAATAAAGGATGAAATACACTTTCTAAATTATTGGCTTTGAAAGTATATTACATTTCAATAAATAATTTAGAAACTTATAATAAAAATAACTAAATAAAATGTAGAAAATATATAATGACACTAGTTGTTGCAAAAATATTTTAATAGAAGATACTTTTTCAAAGAAAATTTATATATGCAAAGTTTATGTAGACACTCAAATAATTTAAATTCTAAAAGAAAAATTGAATATTTTTTTATACATATAAAGTTTAAGAAAAATTAAAATTCTATCTATTTAATTGGTGGGTTTTAAAGATAAATTCATTTATTACATTCTAGACTTCCAACTTCCCCAATCCAAAATAAGAAATAAATTTTTAATACATATATCAAGTGAATTCAAATCATTCTTTAAAATTGTTTATGAACCAAGTGAATTTACTATTGGAACCACCTTTATATTAAATTATAGACAAAATAATACAAAGTGTTACATAGTAAGGGGGCGGTTGGCAGTGTTCACAGCCTCAAAAAAGAATGAAAGCCACGTGGGCAGAAAAAAGACAAGCCATGAGGGAGAACAAAAACATGCCACATAGGGCTACAAATAACGGCCAACAGGCGAAGAGAGAGCACCAAAAACTACATCAAGAGAAAAAGGATTAGGCACAAGGAGTCGCAGCACCCGGAGGAGGTGGATCATCCCACGACGGAAGAAAGTCAAGGAGCGCGGCTCGTCTGAAGGCGGATTGAGCATCCAACCATCCTGGTCGGGCATCTAAACGCTGAGCGGAACCATAATTTCACACCCAAGGGGTGGTGAGCCACCAAACTGGGAAGCCTCGGCAAGAAAAGATCCCTAGTTAGAAGAACCAACTTCCGCCTTGCTACACGATGGCAGGCTCCAGCTAGCACTAGAAGAAGAGGGCCCTGGGTGAGTTGGCGGCGGAGATGGTTGGGTGCTTCTAGAGTGACTTTGTGAGATCGAACATGGCATCTATGAGGTGGTTGGGGATGTGGGGGGTGGCGATCATCATCATCTGAAGGAACATGGCTCATAGTACAGGGTGCACTGCCCCAATGATCAAGCAACTACTGGAGATGAGCAAACTCCAGCAGCCACCTTCTACGCTTGTGCCTGAATCTACATGTGAACAGAAGACAAGATAGCCACCTTTTCATTAATGGTTAGTTCAGCAAAAAGAGTACAATGCTGAAATAAGGCAATATTCCTAGCTTTCCAGAGTTGAAACAGAATAACATAATGAAATAAATTCCAAAGGGAAGAAATGTAGGAAGGCCAAGTAGCATGGTCACCAAACAAAGCAACTTTCCAATAAAAACTCGGTGAAATGGCTGAAAAAGGGAGTGAATCCAATGCCAAGCATGTTGCGCACAAGGGAAAAACCAAAAGTACATGTTTGAAGGACTTTGGGTGACCACAACAACTACAGACCAAATTAGGAATGTCAATATGACTTAATCTTTCCCCTAATGAAAGACCCTAATAGATCATACACCAAAGAAATAAATTGAGCTTCAAATCAAATAGGGGGTCCATGCCCATTGGAGATGCTTTAACCAGGTGACATGAGAAGAATGTAATGACCATCTAGTATTGAGCTTATCTAAAGTCAACGAAAATAGGAGATAACAAGGAGTAGATAACTCCTGAATTGTATTATAAATGGAATGTCCACGTTCAATGCCGATTTCCACCAAGCCATAGGTGGCTGAAGGCCCACTTGTGTAGCATAACGTCGGGAAGAAAAGACTGAATAGCCAAAATTGAGGGAAAATCATAATTATCCAGGTTGCACTTCTGTTTTAGCACTAGCCAGGGGGCCAACTGGGAGGAAACCAAGTCCCGGATGGTAGAGATGCCTTTACGAGCTAACCACACTACTTTGATGTTGGGATTTTCTACAAGCGGGAGATCGTCAAGAGAAAAAAGGTGACCACCACAGATTGTGCTCATTGAAAGAGAGACATGTTCAAAATCCATCACCAACCCACCACATGAAGGGTTTGACCATCTCAAATGATTTCCAGATATTTTGACCACAAAGGTGTCAGGTATTTTAACTGGAACTTTAGTAATTAGCAGAGTATGAAATCCTATGTTTTTCTAGCATTTTTTACCATATGGTGCTCTGAAGAGATACAATGTCATAACAAAACCTACCAAGCTTGGTTGCCCTGGATACAATGAACAACCCACTTAGCGCATAGAGAGATACTCTGCACCGTAGACATCAACAACACCCATGCCACCCTGATCCCTAGGAAGAGTGAAAACCTCCTAGGCAACACAATGAAAACCACCCTGCTTAGAGCTAGACCAAAGAAAATCCTGCAAGAGCTTAGCCAACTTTTCAAAGGAGGCATGAGAGGGACACCAGCAAGCTGCATAATAGACCTGAGTGGCAGCAAGAATTTTAGTGCAAACCAAGTGAATTCAAATGATTGTTTTTTAAATATAATTAATAAACTAACCTCAACATACATAATTTGCATGATAAACTTATTTATTTTGTAGGGTATCTTATGTGATGGGTAGTATACATTGGCAATTGTTTAGAGTAATTTAGAAAGATTGATCTAATTAAGGTTAAGATAATTTTAATTTATTTATGGTATTGTGGATAATTTTAAAAACATATTATGTTATAAAATTCTTGGTAATTGAATGAAGTTTATGTATATGAGATAATATTAAATTAATAGAAGTAAACCAAATTGCCACATATTAGCAAATGAATATTTGTCAAAAAAAATTCCCAATAAAAGACAATCTCATTAAAAAAACGCTATCAAAATAATTATAAAATAAATTTATGTTTCATAAATATAAGTTAAATATATTTATTTAAAAAGAATTAAACCAATCCACCCACTCGTGTTTTTCGTAAACTAAACTTCACGAAGCATCGAAAGGTTATCCAAACACATTGGGAGCGAGGTGCTTAATTAGAGATGAGGACGGCAAGTTAGTGATTGCGGGATCCTTTCCTTTAAAAGATGGAATGAGCAACGAAGTAGAAGCTCAAGCCTTCTTTGAAAGGGGTCAAATTAGTGGTTAGTGTTGGTTGCGAAGCTTTGGTTATTAAGGTGACTCCCAAGTCGTAATTAGCGATGTTCAAAGAGGTAAAGCGGTGTCTTAGAAATTAGAATTATTTATTAGCAATATAATCCATTGGCTGAGTCGGATTCCCACGTGGAGTTTAAGTCATAATTATAGGGAGTCCAATTATGCGATCAATTTCTTAGCAAATCAAGGAATTATGAGGAGAGATGGTCTTGTCATATCCACGCATGTGAATGCATGGGAGGAGCTTAATGTTATCATTTCTCGGGAAGAAAGTGTTGGTTGCATTTGAATGTTTGGGTAGTGCTTGCCCCTTCTCCCATTTTTGAAGGTTTGTTGGTGGCTAGTATCGTTGTCATGGGATCAGTTTTCAAATATGGCATGCCCTTTGTTTCCTAGTCTGTTTCTTCAAGGGAGACGCGGAGATGGATTTCTTTGGAATTATATCAAGAGCTCACATTTGTATTATCTTTAGGGCCAAATCAGGGTCCATTTTTGAAGCCATTGAGAGGTTTTTGGGGGAAGAGTATATGGAAGCTTCTACGAAGGCAAGGGTTAATTCGGTGGGTGGCATCTTGGTTTGTTTCTCGGTTGCTCATGGTGAGGCGAATGTAGTGGAAGTCAAGGTTATGGCTATCCATTTTATCAATCCCTAGTATCGTTTCACTTGGAAGAAGTCTTTGAAGTATATTGCCGAGTTCAACCATTGTTAGTTGCGGAAAGGGAGGGGATGACTTTAGAAGATGCTCAAAGCAAGTGATTGTTGTTCGTCTACAAGGAATGTGAAGCTTATGAAATTTGCGGAGGATGTTCGCGAGGCATGTTCTTCTCGGGCTCTCGAAGGTAAGAGGCTCAAGAAATTTGACCTTTCAACGATATCGGTGTTGTCGGCCCCAATGGACTTTGAGTCCGAGGGTGTGGGCTGATTTCGCAGAAAAAATGGGGTTTACATATAATTTTATTCTTTGGATTGCTCAAGTTGGTGCACAAGTTGGGGCGGGAAGTCGACAGGCCCAAGCGGTTTACTTTCTTTGGAGTAAGTCATTAGTTAGAGGACCGATTTTTTTGCATTGGTTGGTTTTTTTGTTCGTAGTTGTCGTTTCTTGGTTCCTTGAGTCTCTGCATAGTTTGCAAGCTTTTGTGGTCTTGGTTGGTCCGGTTAGGCTATTAAGGGTGGTGACTATATGATCTGTACTCGGTGAGATCCCTTCAATCCTCGATTCTAAGCTCTAGCTAAAAACGTTAAACTATCTAAAAAGAGTTAAATCAATATTATTTATAACTCCGAAATTTAAATTAAGAAGTGATAAAGATATATATGCTTATTTATAACACACATAATCCTAATTAAAACTATTTACCTATAAATTTTCAAAATATATAATATAGTCTCATATATTATAAGTTATCTCAAAACACCTAATATAATACACATTAAAAAATAGAAATTTATTGGTAGACCTCCATCTATACTCTAAAGCCTTTCTTGAGCTAGAACCTAAGGGGTTGTCTTTTAATTGAATATAGTGTCAGCTTTATCAACCACATAATTTTGTGTCCTCTAATAATCAAACACCTGAATCTAATACAATGGTGAAATTAACAACGATAACTGTTATCAATGTCGTTGACCTTGTTCCCTCCTCCACACTTGTCATGTTCCCCATGAATTGCAAAAGATAAGAAAATAATGACTAAGAGAAAATGTTGATAAGGTTTGTTATGATAATGGAATCTCTTGAGGGAAAGTACTGTTTTTTTAGTTTTTTTTGTTTTTATATTATATTTATTTTGTATAGGTAAGTTGTTGTATTGGGTTCATTTTCTGGTTTATTTCTGATAAGTAGAATAGGGTTTGTAATGTGTCAGAATTTCAACTAGGTTGCTGGGTATTCTTCAAAATCTCTCTTTTAACTATTACAAAAATATATGTGAAATTCGACTATAATCCTTTAGATTTTGTTATTTTTATTACAAATTTTAAAGACCACAAAAATAAACATCGCTGTAAAACTGGAGTTCCACCTATAAAAACAAGTGGAGGATTTGGGCTACCTGGCAACTTTTGTGGAGGAAGATTCTTTAACAATTACCCAGAAGTACAATTGGGTGTAACTTGTTTAATCTGATTTAAGTGAAAATTTGAGCTGATAATGGGGTCTTTTGTATATGATCAAAAGTCTATTCTGTCCGTTTGTGGGTTAGTATTTCAATGCATGACCATGTTTAGCACAGTTGTAACAACTGCAAAGCCTCTTTTTTTAGTTTGTTTACTTTTGCAGAGTCACATGCACGCTTACATAAAGCAGGACAGTGGGGGATAATTGATAAGGATTGCCATTTCTCTGCCCTTTGTGTTGCAGACAGTAGTCCTTTTTGTTTTGATTAAATTGTTCTCTAGTGGAGGAGGAACTATTGTGTTATTGTATTATATTTTGCTTTTGGAAGAAAGATGGGTCTAGGCTGGATGAATCTAGCCATGGTAGTAGCTGTAGTAGTGTTGCATCTCCTGGCATGCTGTTGCTTCTTGGCTTGTGTATCTGCCAAGGAGGTGGGTATTAATATATGTTTCCATCTATGGTATATAGACATCGAGTATTGACAGAGGCTGATTTATTTGTACTTATGGTTAAATGGGGATTGTATTGTGCATGTTTTGTTGTTAGGTCTATATTGTGTATTCAGGTGACCATGGGGATTGCAGCAAGAGGAAGTGTCTGATATGCACTATTCCATGCTTGCTTCTGTCAAGGAAAGGTTGGTCTATTACAATTTTCTTATGTTAACTATGATAAATGCACAGTAGTTGTTATGATTATATGTACTGAGGATGGTATAAATCTTTTGTTGTGGGCTTGGGCAGTGTTGATGAAGCAAGGGAGTCATTGCTATACAGTTACAAGCATTGTTTCAATGGTTTTGCAGCCCATCTTTCTCCTGCAGAAGCTTCTGCCATGTCAGGTATCTTTGCAAAAGGACAAGAAAAAGTTATGTTTCACGTGCTATTAAAATTTTTATGTTTTCTTTTGCCAGTCATCTAAATCTGCCATTGTAAGAATATGAAGGAAAATATATTGCTGAAAATATGTGAAAGATGTAGAGAGTGCTTCAGAGTATGTCAATGATTATGAAACTATCATGGAAAGATCATAGATAAAATTTGTAAAGATTGCTAAAAAGTTTTTAGTTGATGAATGGTATTATAGCTTTGTTTCAATGTACTGACTGACTTGTAGTGCTAAAGCTCAGACAGCAAAGCTTACCATAATGGAAACAAATGATAAATAATCAATGCATATATCATTTTCTGCCCCTTTAAAAGCTATATATATATATAAAAGATTTGAGACTCTTTTAGCAGTTCCTAGTGAACTAAATTTTTGGATGATACTGTGTGTAAATTTATATTTTCCGACGTTTTGAGTCCTTAATATCATTTTATGTCCCTTTAAAAGTTATATATATATATATATATAAAGATTTGAGATTCCTTTCGCAGTTCATAGTGTAAAATAAATTTTTGGATAATACTGCATGTAAATTTATATTTTTGACTTTTCGAATCCTTATTCTGGACCCATCATATGATTGTAATCAGCTAATTTTATTAAATACTTCAAATGCTTTCAAGAAGTATGCACCCTACTTGGGTAGGCCGGCTACTATTTTTAGTTATCTGAAATTGGGCTGATTTCTATATAAACTCTCTTAACAAATTTAGCAGCTGCATGTGACCACTAAAATTTTAACAGACCAACTGAACTACAATGAATATGATTATTCACTTCTGTAGAAATATCTTAGAACTTTATTTTTGAGCCCAAATTTATTTCTTATATCATGAATGCTTAGGATAATGTATACATTCTGCCTATCAAAGTATTCTTTTAAAAAAAGAGTTTAAAATGATGGAATTTCCACAAAAAAATACCCTTTTATTTTTGTGTAGAGATGGAAGGGGTAATCTCTGTATTTCCAAGCAAAGGAAGGAGGATGCACACCACAAGGTCATGGAGTTTTCTGGGCATAGGTGATGGATCAGAGCAAGATGAGTCTACTTCAAACACCTTATGGAAACAGGCAAACTATGGCCAAGATACAATAGTTGGGCTTCTAGATTCAGGTACATATACATTTTATATATGTGTGTGTGTATGTACATAAGAGTTTAAGCTCACATATCTTGGCTTCCCATTTATGAATATGTTTGTTACATGCAGGTGTCTGGCCAGAGTCTGAAAGCTTCAAAGACCATGGAATGCCTTCCATTCCAAGCTCATGGAAAGGTATTTGTCAGGAAGGAGAGGCTTTCAATGTTTCCCACTGCAACAAGTAAGCAAGCACTGAAATTAACACTATTTTTTCCTTGGATAAATCTATGCTGAAATACCACATATATAATGATCATGAATAAAAATAATTTTGACTAGAAGTTACTTGTCCCATCCTTGTCAAATTTGACTGATGTGGAATATACCCTCTGAAAGCATGTAAAGAGGATCAATATTACGCATTTACACATGGTAAAAGAAATTAGTGCCCCTTGAGAGCCTTATTCTCCATGTAAAGTCATTATCATGTGGCCCTTTTCCCCGATATTTTCCCTCTTTTTCCCTCTTCTGTTTGCATGAAAATTGAAAAAAACATAATTGATTTAGTCAATCTCATCTTTATTTATTTATTTTAATTGTTTATTATTATTAAAAATTTAAATAATTATAATATTAATTAAATTTGTATTTTATAATGTTAATAAGGGGTGAGATTTGATTGTATCAATTTTTATTTTTTAAATAAATTGATGTTTATATGATTTTTAAAAAAATAGGATTTTGATATAAAAGAGAGTTTTGTACTCATTTTTCTTTAAAAAATATCTTTTTGTCACCAATAAATTAGAAATATGAAAAGAAGATATTTAATTATTAAGGAATGTGGCTAAAATTCATGAGAAGAAATTAAAAATTAATATATATGAATATTTTTCAAATAAATATATTTAAGATATTTATAATTAATTATTTTATATTATTTTATAACATAAGTAATTATATAAGTATATTGTTCAACAAAAAACTTCAAATTTTAATATATAATCTAAATATTATTATTTTAATTGACTTCTTTAAATAAATAAATAATCTAAATAACAATTAAGTAAATATCAAATTAATAGTTAAAATTTTACTATGGAGATCAAATATATATCCAATATAAAATTTTAGAAAGAACATTTAATGTGTCCAATATAAAATATAAAATGTGAAAATAAAAATTGTCAAATATTTTATTCTTGAAACATCTATATAATAAGAGTCTAATGGTGAAATTGCTTGGCTCACAAAAGATCACTATCACCGTGACTTAAGTTTGATGCGTGTATATATATTCTTACTAGTGCAAAGACTCAAAAATATTGATAATAAGCTTAAGAATTGTGTAAAAATACAAGTTTAATCAATCAAATATATATATATATATATATATATATATATATATATATATATATATATATATATATTCCTTTAGTTGTAAATACATTTTTAGATATAAATTTTGTTAAAAGTTCATTTATCAAAAGTTGGGTCAAAAGTGTTCTCCGTTTGAAGTTATAATTGTATTCACATTCCAAAGTTGGGTAAAGTGTGTTTTCCATTGAAAGATATGTTTATATTCGCATTCGAAAGGGTTAGGTTGGTGTATGTGTTTGACAAACAACCACAAGGAAAAGGGGAAAAGCAACGTATAATCACACATACAAATCACCTACCACAAGATTCAAAGACCATTGAAATCTAATGTTCATTTTTAATACTTTTAAAGTTCATATTTTAATATTTTTAAAGCACATATTCAATGTGTATACATGTGTGGTTGATAAAAATGGCGAAATCACACTCTTTTCACAAACAAATGATGTGGAGAAAGATTATTTTTATCACTTTGTTAAATTGTCCAAACTTCCACATTTATTGGTATTTTAAGTCAAATGTAAGGATATATTTATTTAGATTATTTGTTTACATTTATTATTTTAGATTAGTTTTTATTTTTATTTTTTTGTTGAAGGTATGGAATTGTTTAGTATTTTCTAACTTAGTGTCAAGGTCTTAAGGATATTTAGTTTATTAAAGTTGTCTAGAGGGTATTTATTAAATCATATGTGCACGATCTCAATTTCATTTTTAGAGATATTTATTTTGGCACAATCTCAATTTTATTTTTAAAGTTATTTACTCTTCTAAAGTTGTGAAAGGGCATCTATGTCAAAATTATCTAAAGTTGTCTAGGCCTTTACGCACACAACAATAATTGATCTTTGGTGAGCTCTTTATGAGCCTAACAACTTCACCAATCAATTTTATTTTATTTTTGACCTTTTATTTAGATTTAAATATTAGTAATTATGAATTACTCTAATAATTTGAATTTCTATTAATATTATGTCAATTATAAAATGATATTTAATTTAATTTTAATAATTATTATAATAAATTAAGGTGATTTTCAATTAAAATATATGTAATATAATTAATATTAATTATTTTTAAACAAACTAATTTTCTAATGTAAAATATCTTTACAATTTATAAAAAAATCCCAACTATTTTTTAAAAATGGGACTTTTCACAAACAAAAGAGAAAACATTGAGAAGTAATTTTTCCGCATTCAAAATTTTCATAAAAATATAGACTACTAAAACCAATGTTTGTTTAAATAAATAATTAATTAAATGAATACATACATTTAAAATAAAAATACATAACTTATATAAATTCTAATAAAATTAGTACTATTTTTGGTTTCTTGAATTGATTTGTTTAGTCTTGGCCACCGTTTTAGGTAGGTAGAGTTATAAGTTTAAATCTTACGACTTACATATGTTAAGGGTATAAATAATCAATATTCAAATATTATTTTATATTAAAACTTCACTTTGAAACTCCATAACATTGAATATTTGTTGCCCCCTCCATATATTCCTCAGGCAAAACCATGTATTTAAAAATTATGAATAAGGAAAATCCACTAACATTTAATGGTTTTTAATTTTTCATGCTTTTCAAAAGTTTTCCAAAGTCTTTGTTCTTGGATGATTTTAATCAAATACCATGTGAATCCTTTGATTGATTTTCAAAAAGTTTGACTTAATCAAATTATATAATCTCTATCACCCCTATTATTTGCTTGTCGTTTCCGCACTGACGTCCACTAAAATGATGACACACACGCAACCTAGAAGCCGCCAGATAAGACAAAAGTATTTCGAGATTCCTCCTCCAATGTACTTTTATGGAATCTTGACGAGGATGATTTGCCGTGTTGATAATAACTTTTTTAATGTGGAACAATGTAAAAAGAACATTACATTAATAATACACATGATTGATGTCTCTTAAAGTCCTTGCACAAAATTACAACAATGGTTTTTACATGGAAAATTTCAGAGGGGTCTACATGCTTTTTTTTTATGTCCATTTTGATGATGTAGTGTATATATATGTTGATAATGTATTATATTCATGGATAATATGAAAAAATTGTGGTCCATATGTCCTTTATTCTTATTTTGACAATCTATTATATTATATTAATATATGGAAAATGTCTTTTATTCTTATTTTGATCTATTATATTATATTAATATATGGAAAATGTGGTCCAAATGTCCTTTTTATGTCCATATTCATTACGTTATGCATGAGCTAGGTTTTCATTGTTAATTGAGTCATATGTTTCTATTTTTAATTGGAAAAAATGTTTGTATAATTTTGATTTAGGTTTTAGAGGGCTATTCCCCACAAAATCAGAAGTACCAAGAAACACCATAATAGGAATAGACCCCAAAGAAAAGTCCTCAAAATTACAATTGTCATCCGCGAAAACACCCTAAATAGTTAATAAAGGGTTGTGTAAGAAAAATAACAATTAAGATCCAAAAACATGGGGTTCCATAAAGGAGAAGCAAAACAAAACCAAGAGTCAAATAGATATAATCGTAAGCGGCTCGTATTTTTCTCCCACTACGGGTGAGAAGGTCCTTGAAGCTCCACAGAGTATTGTTATGGACCATCGCCTTTGTGCCCAATCTTAGTTGATCCACCTCCGACTTGCAACCTTTACGTTTAGTCGAACACTCAACTCTACCCAAGAAATGTTGCATATGGGCTAAGAAGGGAGGAGGATCTAAATCATCCAATTATCGTCTGAAAGAAAGAACTAATTCCTCATACTCCACCTCTCGAGAACAAGTCTCTAAATTGAAAACTTGCCCTGCAATCTCCTTCTCCTTAGAAACCCGTGAAAAGTGAGGAGAAAGCCAAGACAACAAATAAATTTAATACTATATAAAAGGTTTTTTTATTTTAAAAAAATCTAAATTTATTAATGTTGGTTTTCAACCTTTAAACCTTACCATTTAGAATTTTAATTAATATTTTTTAAAATTGAAGTAAATTTAGATTTAAATTATTTTAGTCTTTGTTAGTATTGGCTTTTCTTTAAACATTTTGTATTTTATTTCAAGAGATCCAATGTTTCTATTTTTTCTGATGAGATTTTTTTTTGAAAGTTTAATGATTTTTAATTTATATTTTGAAAATAGGTTATGTTATGATTTTTTTATTGAACTTGAAATTATAGGGATTAGTTACATAGAATTCTTAGGTTTAGTTGTCAATGATTGATGAATTTGTATTCCCTCAAATTTGTCTCAAGCAAATCCCGACCTTGTCCCTTATTTATTAGTATTTTCTAGGAGTGGAACCTTTGTGGATGATTAGGGGACACCTTTTACACCAACTTGTAGTATTGAACCACAACCCATTCAATATATTATGAAATGATATTATTATGGAAGTGATTTTTTACTAATGAAGTGATTGATTGGTTATGAGATGAATATGTTTGTTTGTTCTATCTTCTTCCTATAAAATTATGTATAAATATATACTTTATTATTCAAATCAGATATACTTTTTCAATACATATAAAAATTATTTCTCCTACTCTAAAAATCTAGATTCAATCCTTATATTTTTAATTGTTTTGAAACAAACAAACAAACAAACCAACCAAAAAAACATATTAAAAGAGATTAATCAAATACTCATAAATATGTTGTAATATTTGCTATAAATTTTACGTCATTGACTACTTTACAAAATTATTGAATAAAGTTTAGACAGCTATCAAATATTTCATGATTATATTCTATAACAAATGTTAGTTTAGACACTATTGAAATATTTTTCCTCAACATCATGTTATATTATTTTTAATTTATTTTACTTCAACCAGTTAAGTTGTCCACGTGTTGTATGCGGATTACTGTGTATACAGGAAGCTGATTGGTGCAAGGTACTATCTAAAGGGCTACGAGACATATTACGGTCCGCTGAATGTGACCGCCACGCCAGACTTCCGCTCACCACGTGACCGTGACGGCCACGGAACCCACACATCATCAACCGCTGCCGGCAGGGAGGTAAACGACGCGTCAGCGTTGGGCGGATTTGCCGGCGGAAAAGCTGCAGGCGGAGCTCCGATGGCCAGGCTGGCAATGTACAAGGTCTGCTGGCCACTTCCCGGCGGAGACTCCGCCGGTGAGAACACGTGTACTGATGCCGACATGTTGGCCGCCCTGGATGATGCGCTGGCCGACGGAGTTCACGTGCTGAGCATTTCCATTGGGAGCAGCGGAAAGCCAGAGGAATATTCTCGAGATGCTATTGCTTTGGGTAGCTTGTATGCTGTAAAGAGAGGGGTCGTTGTGGCTTGCAGTGCGGGTAATGATGGACCGAAACCTGCCACGTCATCCAATGTTGCCCCGTGGATTATCACCGTGGCGGCTAATAGTGTAGACCGTGATTTTCCTTCGCCTGTGGTACTCGGCGATGGCACCAAAGTAAAGGTATGTCTTTTTCTTTTTTTTAATTAGTTGAGATTGTATTAAGACAATTAATATTTTACAGTATAAATTGATAAGAAATAGAGTAAGCATTTTCAGATTTCAAATAGCTATCCAAATATAGTGTTAAAATATGTATTGCATTTTTTAATGTAATATATGAGTAAGATTGATATTTGTGCTGTAATTAACATCTTTATGTGTTTAATTTTTTATTAATAATTATATTAGATATTTAAGTAGTTTTTTATTTTAAAATTGAATAATTTCTATAATATGATGATTTAATTCATAAATAAATATCTTGTAGGGACTTATTTTATTGAAGATATTGTAATTGAAATTTAGATTAATTGTATTTAATACAATATGGTCAATTTTTATTTAATTTAGAGACATTTATTATTGGATTTAAGTTAGTTAATTATTATTAATACATGAATAATTAATTATTATAGTATTAGTTTATTTGTATTTTTATATTTTACGATTTAGATAAAATAAATTGAATATTCTATAATAATTGTTTATATTTTATAATTTTATTAAAATAAATTAATATTCTACCATAACATTTTTAAGAGTTTAATTTTCTTTCAATATCAAATTTTAGAATTATTATAGAAATGTTAACATATATTTAATGAAAAAATAAAATTATTAAATATATATCTATTATTGACAAAATAATAATAATAATCACTCCATCTTGCTTTTATATAATGTCTCATATGTATATTATAAAAATTATGTACAACAAATTCTCACAATGATAAATCTATATTTTTATTATTTTAGTTTATTATAGGATTGTTATTAATGAATATATAAATATGTACATTTTAATATATGTTTTTTAAATATTTGGATAAATATGTGGTTTGTATCGTATAGAATTAAATTAATAAATTTGTGATGATAGATTGTAAATAGTAATTATTAATAAATTAATAAATTTGTGATGATAGATTGTAAATAGTAATTATTAAAATATTATAATAATTAATGGTTCAAACATTAATATTCTTGGTTTTTGCGAGGTTTCGAGATAGAGAGCCTCCTGCCATGGTCGATCAGTAGTTCCACGCCCAGGGATTAGTGTTGAAGGGTTTGTTCTCCAACGCGCCTGAGATCCGGTAAGAGCTCTCCCTCTGTCTACAGTGTTGTTAACCCGAAACCATACAAAACTCATAAAAAACTCCTAATCATAAATACAAACAAAAACCAAGAGTGAAATATCAATAACCAAGAGTGACGAGCCCAGAAGTATGAAGGGCCGTGAGGTGCGGGATATACTAGAGAGAAACAATGTCACCTCTTATGGTAGAAGTACCAAATAACCAACAGGGATGAGTCCAGAAGTTTGAAGGTCCACGAGCTTAGGGATAGACTACAATGTCGCCTCTTAGAAGCTGAGGAGAGCAAGGATTTGTACTATATAGTCGCTTGAGAAGTGCTGGAGCTAACAATCCACAAATCCAGATATGTAAGGGCAAGTAGCTCAATAGAAGAATGGTCTATTAGCTGTAGTGGGCGGTCTTGGATTCCCTGCCAATGCTTCCTAACAAAAGCTGCATATACAATGTTTTTTGATTCTAGATGGCAGTTCCAAAGACTACTAAGTACAGTTGAAACTAGTAGCATATCAAAGATCAAATATCATGTGCGAAACCAAACAAAGGAATTGGCAGAAAATCTCATATGCCACCTTGTTGCAAGCTTGCTTAGCCGTTTCACATGGCCACAGAATCACTTTCCAAACTATCGGCCAATCTGAGTTCCTCATCACTCAGATTCTTTCTTAATTTAAAAGAAGTACTAGCCCACATCATGAACCCTGTAGCAATAATGTCTCCAACTAGCAAATAAAAATGACCTGTTTGCTTTGGATAGCTTGTCACCAATGACACCAACGAGCAAAAGTGTGATGAAATCACCTGTTAGTTCGAGTGGTCAATCAGTACTGAATTAAATTTGTGTATAAACTCAGCAATGGAAATTATATACTTATGAGAGGAAGTGAGACAAGAGAAAAACTCAAGCAGTCATTGTCAAAAAAAACTACTGAACAATCGATTTCATGGAAACAGGGGCCTGTGAATAAGCAAATTCTACTCCAGTGACACTGAATAATACTTCTGCTGCTGTGAGTATTATATACTGAGGTACCTGCCAAAGTATTGACAGCTGCTTTGTGCTTCCAATTGCATATGTTGTGTTAAATGATCCATGGTGAGTTCTATTATCAGGGTCTGATTCTGGAAGGAGGTTGGAGAAAGATCCAATGGATCCAGATGTGGCTGTTTTGTCAATTACTAACTGGAGTAGTCCTGACATGAAAAATGACAGGGAACATAAAGACATACCCAAAACCATTCTTTTCATTGGTTTCAGATCATTTCCATGTTTTTCGAAGAATGGGTAAATGACTTGGCTGAACAATGGAATAAAAATGAGGACAAAGAGTGGATCCAATGCCTGTGAAAAAGAATCACAATGATGTTAGTTATTTCTTTTTCATGTTATTCTAAACTTATATACTGTATGATGAAAATGTTTAACATTAGAACATCGTTATAATGTGATTTCTTCAGCACCAGGATTAACAAAAACGTGATACATAGCTAATCACTGTGGTCATCTAACCTATTCCTGAGAAATCAATTTCAATATCTCACTTTTAACACATATAAGGCTTTAAATGATTATAATCGAGTACAACGGTTAGTAATATTGGGCATTTTGTGAGTTTTGTATCAAGATTATAAGTTCTTCGCTGTTAAAATAGATTCATATTATGACTATACCTAAATTCAATATATAAGCGCTCACTAAATTGTACACACTCACAATACTCAGAAAATATGCAGAAACAAAATTGTACCCTTTGGCAATACTAAGGATCTATAGAGTTTTAGGATTGGGATCAAAACAACCAGTTACTAATTTGTACTAGGGTGGAAGTTTCTGGATACAACCACCTGATACTAATTTGTACCTTTACAGAGCCCTTTGACAAGCTCTTTATGAGAAAAGATAATAGCAATCTCTTGAGCTCAAGAATTGGAATTAAGATAACCTTTACAGTAGAAATTAATAGGATCGAAGATGGACTTATTGAATCCAATAGCTTGCATAATGCATGACGTTTCACAAGAAATAACACCTAACCAATTGGCAAACGATAGTTTAGAATGCCGAAACCCGGACAACTAAGATAGCCTACCTGCAAATACAAACAAAATAGAGATTAAAACAGGTCCACTTAAAAGAACAGAGAACTATCTGCTCAATAAGTTTGATTAAGATGTCATTGCAGTCATTGAGACCAAATATCTTTCAGGCATGCATTTTGTTGAGGCTTTAAATGCTTCCATTTTTCTTGTGCCCTTGGATTCGGCAAAACGCCATTGGTAGGACGAATGGTAGATTTTGTGTTTCTGCTTTGTTTATGGTGATCAAGGTTGGGAGATCACCAGTACCAAGCCCAATGGTATAAAAAAGATGCAAGGAGAGGTTTTACTCCATGGATTTACTGACTATATTAAATTCAAGAACTTAATATGTTTTGTATCAAAACCTCACTTAAATTGAATATCCTCAATTCAATCTAATGAAAGCCAATTGTAATCGGTAAATATGCAAACTAGTGAAAAAATGTATGCCAACGAAAAGCTATTCTAATATAATTTTAGGTCTTATTAGTTGTATTAGATCAAATACTGCCATAAAAATGGGATAATCGATGTCTAACAAATAGAAAAGAAGGAAAGCATATGGAATAGTTAACCACCGATTGATAATTTGTAAAAAGAACATAGATGAAATTCTCCACAGTGCTTTGACAAGCTTTGGTAAATGAGATATGAATATAATTAATTTAGCCCCATTTTCAATGAAAGAGTAAGAAAGCAAGTAATTCATGACTAAGAGTGAGTGTAAGTAATTTTCAAAAAGAGAAATTAATTCAATAAATCTTTATAATGAGCACTTATTTTTTCATCATAACTTATATAAAAAGATAACAACATAGATATTATATATCCCAAAAATCATAGAAATCAAATGGATTTTAACTCTAATTGGAATGAATTCCTTGTTTATACAAGTAAGGTAAATTTCTATAAGTTATTATGGAGTAAGGCTTATGTCAATGATTCAAAACTTTCAAGTTGAGAAATTGAACTAGAAAAATTATAAAGTCTCTCCACTTCCCATACCATTCATGAAAATCTATTCAAGACTAATACTAAATTATTAAAGAAGAGGATTCGGACTTGGCATTGAGACCTTGATCACATCATCATTTCACAACACTTCTTGCAGAGCTCCAACACCTCGCTTCGATGTGAATGCTTCCATTTCTTACTGTGCCCTTGGATTCGGCAAGAACGCCATTGGAGGACAAATGGTAGATTTTATGTGTTCTGTTTGTTTATGGTGATTGAAGGTTGGGGAGATCACCAATACCAAGCCCAATGGTATAAAAAAGATGCAAGGGAGAGGTATTTACTCCAATGGACGTTTCTACAACTATATTAAATTCAAGAACTTAATATGTTTTGTATCAAAAACCTGGAAGTTCTGGGGCCCTGAATATCCTCGAATTCAATCTAATGAAAGCCAATTGTAATCAGTAAATACAAACTAGTGAATGGAAAAATGTATGCCAACGAAAAAGCTATTCTAATATAATTTTAGGTCTTATTAGTTGTACTCTAGATAGCTTTTAGAGATAGCTACTGCCATAAAAATGGGATAACTGATGTCTAACAAATAGAAAAGAAGACGAAAGCATATGGAATAGTTAACCTCGACAGCAACATTGATGACAAGCTCAGACTAAAAAGAACATAGATGAAATTCTCCACAAAGCAACAGCTAATAGAATAGTTTGGTAAATGATATATGAATATAATTAATTTAGCCCCATTTTCAATGAAAGAGTAAGAAAGCAAGTAGCTTCATGACTAAGAGTGAGTGTAAGTAATTTTCAAAAAGAAAACCAATTCAATAAATCTTTATAATGAGCACTGTATTTTTTTCATCATAACTTATATAAAAAGATAACAACATAGATATTATATATCCCAAAAATCATAGCGAATCAAATGGATTTTAACTCTGGATTGGAATGAATTCCTTGTTTATACAAGTAAGGTAAATTTCTATAAGTGATTATGGGGTAAGGCTTATGTCAATGATTCAAAACTTTCAAGTTGAGAAATTGAACTTCAGGAAAAATTATAAAGTCTCTCTGTTTCCCATACCATTCATGAAAATCTAAATTCAAGACTAATACTAAATTATTAAAGAAGAGGATTCAGACTTGGCATTGCAACCGGGTCTTGATCACATCAAGTGGCATTGTCACAACACTTGCTAGAGCTCCAACTACCCCGCCTGCAGTGATGTGAATGCTTCCATTTCTTACTGTGCCCTTGGATTCGGCAAGAACGCCATTGGAGGACAGAATGGTAGATTTTATGTGTTCTGTTTGTTTATGGTGATTGAAGGTTGAGGAGATCACCAATACCAAGCCCAATGGTATAAAAAAGATGCAGGGGAGAGGTATTTACTCCAATGGACGTTTCTACAACTATATTAAATTCAAGAACTTAATATGTTTTGTATCAAAAATTTGACTATCACGGAAGTTCTTCCCAATATCCTCGAATTCAATCTAATGAAAGCCAATTGTAATCAGTAAATACAAACTAGTGAATGGAAAAATGTATGCCAACGAAAAAGCTATTCTAATATAATTTTAGGTCTTATTAGTTGTACTCTAGATAGCTTTTAGAGATAGCTACCGCCATAAAATGGGATAACTCATGTCTAACAAATAGAAAAGAAGACGAAAGCATATGGAATAGTTAACCTCGATCATAACATGATGATGAAAAGCTCCATCTTGACTAAAAAAGAACATAGATGAAATTCTCCACAGGTGCAACAGAACAGAATTTGGTAAATGATATATGAATATAATTAATTTAGCCCCATTTTCAATGAAAGAGTAAGAAAGCAAGTAGCTTCATGACTAAGAGTGAGTGTAAGTAATTTTCAAAAAGAAACCAATTCAATAAATATTTATAATGAGCAACTATTGTATTTTTTTCATCATAACTTATATAAAAGATAACAACATAGATATTATATATCCCAAAAATCATAACATTGCCTCAAATGGATTATAACTCGGATTGGAATGAATTCCTTGTTTATACAAGTAAGGTAAATTTCTATAAGTGATTATGGGGTAAGGCTTATGTCAATGATTCAAATTTCAAGTTGAGAAATTGAACTTTAGGAAAATTTATAAAGTCTCTCTGTTTCCCATACCGTTCATGAAAATCTAAATTCAAGACTAATACTAAATTATTAAAGAAGAGGATTCAAACTTGGCATTGCAACCGGGTCTTGATCACATCAAGTGGCATTGTCACAACACTTGCTAGAGCTCCAACTACCCCGCCTGCAGTGATGTGAGCAAGTAGGTGCTCTTCACTTGCGTTTTCTGGAGAAAATTTGGTGAGGACTTTCTTGGCAGCTTCATAAGTTGCAAAATGAACAGCAGTGAAAGGGGCATTCATTACCACATAATCTGCATGCTTATCCAACCTGTATTGTAATTTTACTTCATATATTTTAATAATGAATGATCTGAATGATATCTCTTCCGTGGATCTAAGATACTCCCATATACTATTGAATTCTTTCCTTTGATTCTCACCAAATTGGATTTAGAAGCATCTCTCTGTGATTTGCTTGCGGGTATTGCCTTTGACCAGTCTTCCCCTTTTATCCTTGAAGCTTTTACAACAATCTACATTTGATGTGCTAACATGATGGGCATTTTGGTTCCCACCCACAATTTCACTACTTCCTTCTAAATCTCATAATGTGGCATAGGAGCCGTATACAACAACAATTGTTATGAAACATAACATTGAATCTGGAATCCCTCCAACAATCAGGGACAACCACTGACATTTTCTATGACACATCAATGTTACCACCAACATTACCTTTATTTGTTATTGTCAAATTTGATAGATACAACGGCCCATGTTGGGATCCCTCCAACCCGTTACATATTTGGATACCCCTATTTCATGAGGGAATCAAAGACAATTGCCGAATAAAATGGCCTGATGATTAACTATCCACAAGTCCCAGGGACTTACTTTGCATAGAGCAACTATCAACATTGGAACCACTAAAAGGCAAGGTTTGACATTCACAACTTTCTCCATAGTTCCTTCACTTTTAAATATGTGCATTTCACCTCCTTTTTCATTCAAAAGGTACTCAAAAATGGCACACATACCAACACTCGGAGCAAGAAGAAAGGAGGAGTCAAGACTACTATCCCTTGACCAAAACAACCCGTCATAAATACTACCCTCTACTTTGATAGCACCTCCAGTACTACTTTAGTCAACACTTATTGTATCCAAAGAGGCAATTCCATTCAAGGGGTATCAAATGTCTTCATGTTTAGTGGAAATAAAATTGGCCACAAAATGCTACCATTCATGATATAAATTCTCTAAATGTACAAAGGTCTTCATGTATTCATGTTTAGTTCATATATCGTGATATAAGATTTGCAACTGCATATCTACGATTTTGTAACAAATTTAAATGTATACACAGAACATTTCGATGTAATGTTTCATATATAATCCAACACTTCCACTATCAATCACACCCCTTATCAACATGTTATCGACAGTATAAAAATGGATTTTTCAACAGCCAACCAACCAAACAATCGATGTAACCATTGTCTCAAACACGTTGCAACACAAACACAATTTCCCCCAAATAATTACAAACCACATTAACTACAAAAGTAATTAACTATCACTCATGATATAAGATTTGCAAATGTATATGTACGAATTTGTAACAAATTTGAAATGTAGAGATAGAACCTTTAAATGTAATGCTTCATCTATATTCCTACACTTACAAAATCAATCACACCCCTTATAAACATCAACTACAAAAGTAATAATTATCCCTCTAAATCAAATAACATATGTCGTTCAGCGTTGGTAACATCATTTTTGGGGATTTTAATGTAAGTTAATATAATGCGTGGTACTAAAAATGAAATATAAACACTATAGAGTAGGAATATTTATTTGTAATTGATTGAAAAAGATAAATAATTTACAATAACTAATGTTATAGTATCATATTTTCATAAATAAAATAATAATATTTATTTGTAATTGATTGAAAAAGATAAATAATTTACAAGAACTAATGTTATAGTATCATATTTTCATAAATAAAGTAATAAGTAATTATTAATAAATGCAAAGAGTTTTACCTACATCATAAATAAAATAATAAGTAATTATTAATAGATGTAAAGAGTTTTACCTACATTAAAAAAATTGTAGAATTAGAATTTGATTAAAGACCCAAAAAAATAAAAATAAACAGAAAAGAAAAGAATTATTTCTTTGAACATATACTTTTGTTTAAGGGATATTGTAAACCTATAATTTGAACTCAGGATAATCAAAGGTTTTAAATGTTTAAGGATACTGTAAACCTATAATTTGAGCTCAAGTAACCAAAGGTTTATAGTGTTCAAGGAAAGTCTTCAAGTTTCTATAATTCATAAAGTTCAGGAGACAATTTCAAATCAAAGTTTATAATGGTTTTTATTTAATAGTTTTACTTCTTTGCAGGCTTATTCCATTGAATTGCATGCAATGTATAAAAATATTAAAACCAATCAATTTGTGCAGGGTCAAACTGTCACTCCATACAAACTAGAGGATACATTCTATCCAATGGTCTTTGCTGCTGATGCTGATCTACCCACTGTAAACAAAGCAAATATCTCTGTTTGGTATGTCTCTTATCCATCCTTTCCCACCTTAAAATTGCAGCTATACTTATAATAATTGACTAACTAATTTAAAAAAATATGTAAGAAGTATTAAATATTGTAGAACTCTTTCAAATTTAATTAAAGATGTTTTTGAAGAAGCGCAGGATTCTTAGATAATATATTAAAAAAATTGTATTCAATGATCTCTATAACACCCGTATTTGAGAGATTGTATAATCTCATACCATATCCACATCAGGGAGGAGGCCTGTGCTTCTCAAGGATGACCCTAACCATTAAGCGAGTTCATGATGGGGTCAACTAAAATGGAACCCACAATCTGCATGATGCAATTACAGCATCCTACCATTGTACAACATGTCATTGACAACATATATTTTTAAAATGTTGTCTTTATTTTAACATGCAAACGTACGCGAGACTTAAGCTCCTGCCTCAATTTGCAGTCATGATAATGTATGTAGCCTGCACCCAAGATTTATCTAATAGCTATTGCTCATATATTGAGTCACTTCTCTTATTATAAAATGCAGGCAATGCCTTCCAGGGTCTCTAGACCCAGAGAAAGTGAAGGGAAAGATAGTGTTCTGTTTGAGAGGAAATGGTCCTCGTGTTGGGAAAGGTCTAGAGGTGAAGAGAGCTGGTGGAGCTGCAGTTATTCTTGGTAATCTTCCAGCAAATGGAGCAGAAATCTCAGTGGATGCTTATGTTTTGCCAGGAACTGCAGTGATTTCTAATGATACAACAATCATTCTATCATACATCAATTCTACTTCCAAGCCTCTCGCACAGATTGTTCCAGCAAAGACTGTACTGGGAACTAAACCTGCTCCTTTCATGGCTGCCTTCTCTTCCAAGGGCCCTAATCTGCTCAACCCAAACATTCTCAAGGTAAGAAAAAGAAAGAAAAAAAATGTTGAAAAACAATTACATTCTTAATTATAAAATGCAGAGTGTCTCCACGAAAGTACCTAGTTCATTCGGATGAGTTATCCAGCACTCACAAACCTAATAAGATCCACGCTCTCCTATATATGTATAGATAAAACTAATGCTTGTAGTCTTATCTACCTATGTACATCTTTATAGGAATGTTATGGTATACATTTATAAATAGAATAATAAGAAGTGGTATTGCTTGTTGCAGCCGGATATTACAGCACCTGGTCTGAACATACTAGCAGCTTGGAGCCCAGCAACCTCTCCTACAAAGCTTTTGGCAGATGATCGTCATGTAAAATACAACATTGTATCTGGGACATCAATGTCATGCCCACATGTAGCAGGAACAACAGCATTGTTAAAAATAATCCACCCAGATTGGAGCCCTGCAGCTATCAAGTCTGCAATCATGACCACAGGTAAACCAATTTCATTCTTACTAAATTTTAGTGCTATTGCACCAGTGAAGACAATACCCCAACTAACACTTTTGGGGCACTCCATTCCTTCTTTCCTGCAGCTATTGTTACCAACAACAACGGCCATCCAATGACAGATGCATCTGGAATTCCAGCCACACCCTTCAGCTATGGATCAGGCCAATTGAATCCAAACCAGGCTTCGGACCCAGGCCTTATTTATGATGCCACCATAGAGGACTACCTTCTCTTTCTCTGCAGCAGTGGAATCAATGCCAACAATGCCCTAAACACCACTTTCAAATGCCCAGAAAGTCCTCCAAAATCTAATGATCTGAACTACCCATCAATTGCCATTGCAAACCTCGCTGATACAGAAAACATCACTAGGACTGTCACTAATGTGGGTGGGAAGAGTGAATACACTGTCTCTGTGGATGAACCACCAGGTGTATCTGTAAACATCCATCCTAAGAAACTTTCTTTCCAGTCTTCAGGAGAGAAACAAACATTCGCAGTTCAATTCACTCTTAATAAGGCCCTTAACCAAGAATATGTGTTTGGGTCCTACACTTGGAATGATGGAGTTCATAAGGTGAGGAGTCCCATTGCTGTCTCTGCAATGTGAATGGGTAGAACGGGGTATTAGTCTTATAGGTTGGTTAATGTTTTTAAGCTAGATCTGATCAATGCATTATTGTACTCTATCATTCTTGTAACAAATGTGTAACAAGGGATTATTTTCCTTTCATGATATAGAGAATGGAAGTTCCCACATGTTTTAATTAATATATATTAGAGTCTGCTTAAGGTCAAGGTCAATGACAACAAAACCAAAAGGCACCTAACATAGAAGAAAGAAAGTATATTAATTTTTATAATTAACTAAAATTGGTTAATGGAACTGCAATGTTACAACTAGCAGCTTATGTGAAATGTATGATGGAAATGTTAAAGGAAATATATTGAAGAAGTCAATATGAAGGAGAGAAACAATGGGAGAAGTAGAGGGGCGAAGAAAAAGGGTTTGAGGGTGGAGAAGTACAAGGGTGGGGAAAGTGAAATGGGAAACCAACGTAAAACTCTACCCTCCAACATCCACATGACATTTATGTCAATCGTATGAAGGAGAAAAGGTGTGTTGTGTAAGATGTTGATGCAATTAGTTGCGGAGATATCTCAAAATGCAAGGAGTGGTCGAACAATATTGTCAAAGTGAATAGTTGTATACAATTTCATCCCTTGCATTTATTCGGTAGTTTGAATACACATAAATGTAAGGGGAATTGGAATGTGTGCTTTTTGGGATATGTCAGAGAGAGGAAGATGTGGAGTGGACCTAGCATCCAAAGGTAGCGATTTCATGCACATTTTAGATTAGGGTTTCTCTCTAGCAATTAGGTAAACAATTAGGGTATTCATCAACAACATCCTTGATGGTGTAGTCCATCAATAGCCATTAGCATCAAGGATACAACGAAAAAATGGCAGCATTCCCGTAAACCCAAATAAAGCATACATTGTTCCTTGTTTACAATCGAGAAGAAATGGCACCCATCTCCTCTATGAAAGTTGAAAGGAAAAGGGTAGAGGAATTATGCGTGGAGGAGAGAAGGAAAGTAAGCAGTGTGTTGTTGTGGGAACTCGATTAGGTTTTCCCTCATTAATAACCATGATGGCATCGTCGTCGATGATCACCGACAAAAAAAGGGATATGTTATTTATATATATTTGTAGATCATTGAGGATTTTGATTGACGGTGGAAATTAATTACCTGCATGTTTCACACCTATTCCATATCTAAGATTGTTCCTCCCCAAAACTAATTGGTATATGTGCTACTCTTTATAGTTTTAATCTTGCTCGACTATTCATGTGATTACAATTTGTGCTTAAAGGATCCAAAATAAAAAATGGGCGAGTTCCACGAGGGCTTCACATTTTAAACATTATCCTATGATGTCCATTTATAAAGGGGTTTTATTAATTACAATTTTTTAGCCAATATAATGACATGTAGTAAGGGGGTGAAGGGGATTTAATATTTTGTTTTTAGAAAATAAAGGGGCAAATGTACGTGGGAGAGAGATAGGGGAGGAGGAGTGAACATGTGACGAGGTGACCTTTGATATAAATTTAATAATCCTTGCATGTGTTTTACTTGACCCCGACTTCACTCCTTGAAAATTTCACCTCTCTCGATCTTTACTATATGTCCTCTATTAGCTTACTCATTGACCATATACTTTAAA
Organism: Taxus wallichiana var. yunnanensis; assembly: GCA_018340775.1. Lineage (NCBI taxonomy): Eukaryota > Viridiplantae > Streptophyta > Pinopsida > Cupressales > Taxaceae > Taxus > Taxus wallichiana. Next base: position 250,896,470 of record CM031241.1, on the reverse strand, counting down.
AACTTTGACTTTGGTGCCATACTTTTGGGCCACGATTAGTGACATTTGTCATTGATCAAGGAATTCATTCATTGTAGACCTTCCAAACTCTTTGGTTTCTATATCTTCTTTCAGCTAATCTTCAACACATGGAGAGAATTGATGTAGCCCTCACTTTGACCTTTCCAAACTTTGACCTCCTTGGACACCAATGTATAACACTTGGAGTGAATCGGTGTTAACATGCATGGAAATGTTTTAAAACCTTTGGCTCCATAGCTCTCTTTCCCACTTTGCTACTAAAGGCACATCTTGTATCAATGAAACCATTATCTATATTTTTTAGATTTTGATTTCCATAACTCCTTAGACACCGATCATGGACACTTGTCATCCATTACGCCATCACATGCCACAAAACTTAAGACTTTGGTCTCCATAACTCTTTCCTTATCAATCGGTAATATGTGGTATCAATTGCTTTACTTGTTAACTGCAAGGTTTTAAACATTGGGTCTCAATATCTCCATAGAGTGTTGATTGAAAATAAGTGTCTTCTATCAATACTCGAACTCTTTCACACTTTTTAAAATTTTAACTCTCTATGATGCGAAGCATAATTTCTTGTAAATAAGAATTTTGTTGGTTTTCATTAGTATGTTAGGTTTAGGGGCCTCATAGGTGTTATGTGTTAGATCCTAGTCCATTTGGATCCTTTTTTGCTTGTAGTAATGTGATTTTGGAATTTCCCTCCAAAACCACCTTTTCAAATATTTGAATTTCCTAGTGTTATGTCTAGGGGTCTATGTGATAGGCTAACAAGTTTTTAATGATTCTAATGATGTAAAATATTTCATGTAGCCTAAGTGACATGTTTTCCACCTATGAAGTTAGGGTTACCTATATTAACTCGATTATACCCGTGGTATGGTGAATTAACTCCATGATGTAACTAACTCCTTTTGATCATTTTAGGTGAGCATTCGAATAAGATATATGTATATATGTATGTATGTATGTATGTATGTATGTATGTATGTATGTATGTATGTATGTATGTATGTATGTAAATGTGACAATTGTTCCATGTACAATAGGAAATTGACAATTTTCCAGCATGACAATGATACCCCTGTGCCAAAATTTTCAAGCCCTATCATTCCCAGGCACCCCAAGTCCACCTAGTTAGTCTAATGACCTCCTATATGATGTCAACTCAGTCCCCTAGGTGATTTAGGAAATTCAATTCAACCCCCTAGGTGATTTTAGGTGTTCTTCGAAAATGCAAACATTGGGCGGTTGTGGGAAGGGTTATCACCGCCTTCCTAGAATGGAGCAACCCCATGGAACTGAACAGAAAATGCAAACCAGACATGAAGGTGAATCAATGGCCTAACATTTTCATGGATTTGATTTAGGAATATTCAGGAAGGATCCAGAGAAGTTGGGGCAATTTCACCAAAATCGGGTTCACAAGCCTAGGCGATTACAAGCCAAAATAGTTGTTGAGCTTTCAAGGTGATTCCAAGAGCTCTAGATGGAGTTAGGAGAAAACAAAAACATCTTCAGAAATATAATTCCAATCCCTAAAATATTTTGAAATTATTTTTTTCACAACACTTTGCGAAATGGGTCTACAAGCGCTTTTCTCATACACAGTGGAGTACCGGATAAAAATCCTATTTTCATGGATCACATGAATGAATCAAAACCTGATACCCCCACCATTAGATTCAAAATGAAATTTATATTCAATATCATATAAAATTTCATCAAAAAATTCCATCGGGAGCTCACGTTATCGTCGTTTCCAAGTTCCCTCTTGGAGCGAGTTTAGGAGTTAGTCAAATTTTGGAAGGACTCATGTCAGCTCAGGCTCCAATTTTTGTCCCTCACGTCCCTCAAGGTAAGGGACATAAAGGTTGGAAAAATTCACCTAGCCCCCATAAGCCCTCTGGACCCTCATACAACCTCCAAGATCGCCAGTTCAGCCCCTAGGTGCTTGTGGGAGCTCAAAGCCTTCACCGTTGGATCGCTGCCACGTGTCATCACCTAGTGCGCCATGCAAATTTATGTTCCTCATTTCCCTTTGATGTGATGGAAACCAGACATTAAAAAATATTTTCAGCCCCTAAGGAGACTCCTGGTCACCCATGTGACCTCTTCAAGAGTGAATTTCCAGCCCCTAGGTGTTTGTCAAGCCTTCATTCTCAACCATCATATCATTGCCACATGTCATCACCTGAACACCATGTAAACTGATGTCCCTTATGTCCCTTTGAGGTGAGGTAAATTAAGGTTGGAAAAATTCACCTAGCCCTCCATGATGCCTCAAGGTCCCTCATGTGAGCAACTTCCAACCCATCAGTTTTTAAAGTTATTTTATTAGCTTTAATCCCCAATCGTCGCCGATCTCCACCACGTGTCAAGTTGAGGCGCACTATGAAAATTTATGTCCCTCACGTCCTTTTGAGGTGAGGGATGTCAGAAAATGAAAATGAGCCTCTCTCCATGCCTTTCAAATTTTCAAATTTTAAATTCCCTCCTGCTTCTAACATCTAACATCTAACATTCTTATGCACACAGTTATTCTCGCAAACTCCTCTACAACTCCCTAGCACCTTTCCGCAATTGTCAAAGCTCAAACCAACTCCACTAGATAAATAAAATCCTCTTTCCCATGGTGATACTGTGTCTCAGAATAATATTTCATCGAGCTAAGGAGAAGAAATGAAGAACAGAGAAGAAGAACAGTGAAAATCCCCATTGCCACAAAATCAAATTTTGAAGAAATCTTGCAAACGGATGCATAGATTGACTAACCATCTTTTGGTGCTCGCTCCTCTATCAAAACCATTAGAAACACACCTTCAAACCCTCCTCTTGTGGCATAAAATATTCACAACGAAGAAATCCTCTTTCCGGCCCAATGAAGAAAAAAGTTGGATTTCCCATCAAACCGGCAGTCGAATCGAAAGAAGATTTCACTGGAAGCACAAGAAGTAAAAACCCATAAATAAAATATATTTCTTTTTGCAGATGGAGGAGAAAACTACACCTGCAATTTTTGAGGTCCATTAATGGTTGTCGTGTCTAGAAGTGTTGTCGGTCATAAATTTAAAAGTTTAAAATCTCCCAAACTTTTGATCGGGTAAGCACGAAATTTCAAAGGGACAATATTGGGAAAAAACCCATATCGGAAAAAAAAATTGAGGTTAATCCGACCTCCAGAAGCCCACTTTCTAAAAATAGCAAGTCTTCTACATAGAGGACTGTTATTTTGGGAAATTCATCAACAAAAGAACCTATGAAGGAGACGCTAAACACAAAGGATGCACTACAATTGAAAGTTCATCAGAACTGGCATTTTGGTCCAAATTCGACACTTACTAAAAATAGTAAGTGGTCTCGCGAGCACTTGCCAAAAATAGAAAATTGGTCCAAAAGTGGGAGGAGTACAGAAGGAAGGAGATTCTCAGTAATCACAACCAGTCAAGGATCAAAGGGGCTGATTTTTCACACTACTAAAAATAGTAAGTTGCTTTTCTAAGCACTTACTAAAAATAACAAGTCATCCCAAAATGGTGAATTTCATAGAGGGAGCATTTTGGGAGTTAAACATTCATGTTGCCATCAACAGTTGGAGACCAAGGAGGGAAAATCTTGACACTTTCCAAAATTATTTGCCCTTTCCAAATACAAGTAAGTGTCGAGAAACAATGAAGTTCATATTTGTGAAGGGGGAACCAATGAAGTCTCTATCTTTATGGATCTCAACAGTGTCCTTCGACACTCATTTCATGCTTCAATCAGTATGTACAAGGTAGAATTCACAATCAAACGCCGTCAGACTATTAATCAAGATCATGTCCAAATCAACTAAGCAGTGTGGCAATGTTGCGGGGATCAAGACAGGGTTTGTTCCAAAGCTTCAGTATTTCCTAAAGGGATATCCATGTTTGATGCTCATAGTCACCAATGGAATAATTTGACAACACTTAGCTCGGGGGCTCGTGCATCATCTAAAGGAAGCCTCTTGTGGTATAATACATTCGAGGATCCAGGTTTCACTACATTGGAGCATTACATGGTTCGAGTTACAGGTATATCACATGAAGGGTGGAATTTGTGGTCATCGGTGAAACAAGCCCATTTAACATGACATGATCGGTTCTGAGCTCCTATCTCTTTAGATTTGGTGTTCATGGTCATCGTTGAAGTCATTTGACAAGTGATTTTAAACACTCATTCCAAATCTTTTGTAGGCCAATTTGCAAAAGTTTCTCGTGTGATGACAGATCCAAAGATTCAAAGTCTCCCTGCACTTGATTTTTCAATCAACAAGGATCTAAAAACTTCATCAGGGGTGACATCCTTTCTTTTCCTCCTCCTTCTTCTTCCCCCCCCCCATATTCTAATTTTGCATTGGGGGTTTGCACTTTTTGATGTCTTAAAGTGACTTTAGAGACATGATATCAAATTTAAGTCACCTTATCTTTATAAAAGGGACTTAATATTAGAATAGGAATATGAATAATCTATTTAGTCAAAATCAAGAATATGAAAGAGCATCAAGAAGATGAGGAGTCAGGTCTAACACTATAAATTGTAATGAGCTCCTCATTCCAAAGGGTTCTAATTAAGAAATTATTCTAGCTGGTTGTATTCTTGTAAGTTCATGAGAGATATTTTGCTCACTTGTGAGTGAAAAGAGTTAGCTACTTTTCCCCTATTCTCAATGTCTTCCATTCTCACTTGTGAGTGAAAAGAGTTAGCCACTTTTACCTACAACATTAGTTCCCCTACCTCATATTCTCACTCTCTTAGCAAATTATTCCCTTATAGATAGATGTAAGATTTTTCCGCAAGGTTAGTGGAGTTCCCCTATTGGATCCCCAGTCATAAGGCCACCTAAAGAAAACTAACTTTCACTCATGCATGCATATACGACAACTTTACCGGTTAAGTAGAGGGACTTAGACTCCCAGAGCGTTGGAAAGAAATCCACAAATTTTTCCACCCAACAAATTTTCTACTTAACATGTATGTTTGTATGTATGTATGTATGTATGTATGTATGTATGGTGTGAGAAGGAGAGTAGTTGTTGAAGAGATTGTTAGTGTAGGATTTATTTTCCTCACTTTATTTGTATTATCCTACTCGGGATATTCCACCTCACTTGGAGTTTCCCTATGCTTATGGGATATGTTTTCTTAGGTGTACACTTGACCACATTATTTTAGGTAGTGGTATTTATTAGCCTTGGCCACTTTTCTATTGAATTGTTATTTCGGGTATGAAGGTTACCACTATTCTAGGTGGAGTTTTCCATTATTTTAGGAAGAGGTTACACATTCACATCTTATATGTACATATCTTGCATTATTCTATTTGATCGTATTAAGTTGGATCTATTTTTGTGTTATTGCAATTATCTCTCTTATATTTTCGTAATTTACAGTCTTGTATGTTTGCTTTGTTTTTTCTTGGAAAAATTCACATATCACATCGTTCACATGTGTATTCTTCAAACTAGCAAATTTGTGGCGCTTCTCCAATATGGTATCGAGTCAAGCTCGTATTGAGCTTGTATGGTTATTATTCTTCAAGTTTGTTTTTCATATTTGCGCCTTGTATGCTTCCTTTGTTTTGTCTTGGAAAAATTCATGTCTTGCATCGTTCACCTATGCATTCTTCAAACAAGTAGATATGTGGCGTTTGTCCGATAGAGATAAAAAGCTCAAGGAACTGTGTTGCATTATGAAGAATATCAATATGAAGAGTTTCTTGAGAAATACGTTTGTAAAATCCTATGAAAATGTGAATGATTAATGAGAAATGAAGGATACTTGTTGTATTTGGCTTAATGAATGCTTTTTTGCAAGTGTGAAAGGTCCTGGGGAAGGAGGATTTAGAAAGGTGGTTTGAAGCTTCCCACTAGGTCTAGGGGACTACTTCCCACATTTACAAGCACTCAAAGCTACCCACTCAAGTAGATTTGCAAGAGAGAAACTCAAGCGAAGCTTTTTGTCAAATCTAATTGCACTACAAATAGATATCACATGTTAGGTGGAGAACGACATACGGCTTGAGGCATCTTTAGAGTAGTGTCAATATCGGTGGTGAGCGGGGTCCCAACAACCTAACTAATGTTTATTTTGTAAGACTTTATATCCATGGTTAGGGTTTAAAAAGTTGAGTAGAACATGCAAAGGCCCCTAGAGTGTGGTTGTGAGACAGAGACCGATAGAGAGCAATGAAGATATTTGGACAAGAAACAAACCCAAAAATTTATAGATCATAGTTCTAAGAAGGGTCAAGACCGTATAGTTAGCTCAAGATTGTACTTATAAATCAAGACCGTATGGACGTTCATGTCCCTATTGTAAGGTCCTACTAAGGAGAATCTTCATGTCACAATTTTAGTATTGAGGAACTCTCAGGTCTAGATATCCTTGTTCTATCATTTAGATCACCTAGATCAGTCCATAATCATCTGTAATCATCTAAGTGCACTCAATCCCTTGTGTTTGTGAACTTGTATTGTATCGTGTACATTTGTTACAAGTACTTATGCATTGTTCTAATATTGAATGATTAATGTTAGAAGTTAATTAATCGAAGAACCCCTTATGACTTTTATTTCATTTTTTTTTGTTATGTGTAAATCATAATCAAATCTAAAAAAGGTCAAAACAATGGTAATAAAATATTTGAGATTATATGTTCATTTATACTTTTAAGTGGTTGTTCTCTTGCTCCAATCACAAACAACATGATTAAGAACCACATAACTTTGCGTAAAGAATTTGAAGCTCAATTAATAATGATGAAGGACACCCAAAACAATAGAGATAAAATTTGAATACTAACTCATAAGTCAAATGACCTATTCCTTCACCTCAATGAGAATTTATATCGTTAGATATAAAGTATAAATTATATTTATTCAATTTTTTACGTTCTAAGCAAATCACTCACGGTATTCTAAGATGGGAATGAAACTATTTCTTTGGATAATCCTTTTCCTCATAACTAAAGTGAATTATTCAATAATTTTATTTAATATCTTTTATTGAAAAAAATAATTCGGTGTTATTAAGTAAAATATTTTAAAATTTCTATAATGAATATTGATGCATGTGTATTTATAAGTTAAGTGTGGAGGACCAAACCAAGAGAAGTATAAACAATGTGGCATGGAGACTCATTTTCTACTAAAAATGCATTTCGAGGCTCGGTACTCCTTTCTAATCAAGTACTTATTGATACTCATCTTAAAGACTTGTATTTCTTTGTTTTTTACCAAATTACCTATTTCGAGTGTCAATTTGTACCAAATTGGGTGTGAACACAAATTTAGATTACAATGGACAAAAACACTAAATAACGGATGGTCCTTTGTGATTTTTAACAAAAAAAAATTGCCATCATGAATATGTTATACATTTATGTTAAAGATTATATAAAGGGTAGTCATTTTTAAGAGATGTTGGTCGTCGAGATTTATTGTTCACACAATTGTCATAAGATATATGAGCTTTTATATTCATTTTTATTTTTAGATACTTATTCCTCTAATTCAATTACAAGCAACATGATTTAGAGCCACACAATTTTACACAAAAATGAAGTTCATTTAGTGATGATGAAAGACACCAAAACAATATTTATAAAATTTGAATATTAACTCACAACTCAAATGACCTATTCCTTCATCCCAATAAAAAAATTAATCTTTAAATATAAAATATAAATACAAATTATTACATTCAAATCTAAACAATCGTGTTATTTCAAGATGGAAAGGAAACTATTTATTTGAATAATCATATCGAGATACTTTTAGTTCATTTTATTATAAAATAATTCAAAATTATTAAGCGAAATATTATAACATTTATAAAGTAAACACTAAGGCACCAGTATCTATAAGTTCAATGTAGAGGACCAAACAACGCCCTATAAATACAGATTCCTATTAACCATCTGTATCATGCACCAATAATAGATAACACTTCAATGGTTTTAGATTTTATTTTTTCCACTAAATACTCCATCTTCTTATTTTACAAGTGATATGTTCGGCCAAGGTTCTATCATGCCTTATTATATTTGAGAAAGGCCCAAATATTCTATCTTATCAATATATGTAAGAAAGGCCAGGATAATATTTCCTTAAAGATTTGAATATCTCATCTCCATTGTCTTATTGACATGTCCAAAAGAGCCCAGAATATTCCATCTCCATCCTACAATAACAACCTTAATCGACCTGAGGATACTGAAACATAAATCAAGTCCAATCTTTTCCCAAAATCATGCCTCTCCAAACCAATGTGGAGGAAGTTATTCTTCCTATCATTGATATATCACAATTTTCGTTGGAATTTCATGGTCAAGGATTAAACTACCTCTAAAATCATCATATTATCACAGAAGTCAGAGAAGCTGTCAAAGAATGGGGATTTTTTTGTATTATATATGAACCATGGAATTCCAGTAGATCTTCTGCAAGAAGTCACGTCCCAAATTCATCAACTGGGTGCAATGCCTATTGAACTTAAAACAAAAGTGAGCAGCTCTTATCCAAAGGCTCTTCTACCTTGGAATGTAAGCTTTGACTTTCCCAACGTTACTGATTCTGATTCAGTTCAAGAAATGTCTAACAAAATATGGCAACAAGATGAAAACCCAGAGTTCTGGTATGCATTTACTTCTATTTGATGGTCTTTTAAATTCCACAAATCAGGAAAAATTATTATAACTAATACTAAATCTTTTATTTTATATCATGATTGATTGCTATGTTTTCCTTTTCCTCGTCTTGTATGATTTCATAATCCAAAAAAAGCATACAATTGTCTCAAAATACAGGCTGACAGTAAGTTGTCAATGCAATCATGATAAAAATGATTGATTTGTTTTATCACTAATGGCTACTAAAAAATGTTTAACATTTACTTTTTTGAAAATGGATTTAATTTTTTCCAAAATATATGCATATAATGTTTTTCAACTCATCTTGAAATTGCTTTTATCATTCTAAAAATCTTCATTTATTTAAGAAATTAATTGTTTATTAGTTGAGAGCTTTAATTTGCAGGAAGATATAAACCTTAATATATCATGATCATTATGTCAATAGAGACACGTTACAATAAGAGATGTCATCTCACTATCATAATGGTTGATTGACAAGTTTTCTCATGCCCTTCAATATATTTTTGAATTGCTTTGACTACTCTAAAAATCTTCATAACAATATCTTTTACATTTTACAAATACTTAATCATAACTTACCACATACCAATTTCAATCTGTTTATATTTAACAAAAACTTATAACACATCTTATTTTACCATACCAAGTCCAAATATGAGATGTTTAGATAATTGTGGTATCAATATCACATAAAATGTATTTTTTTAATAAATTTGTGTATTGTATGGCAGCGAGAAGATCGGAACATATACCTTCAAAATGAACAATCTTGCAAGAAAAATCAGTAAAATCATTATTGCCTGCCTGGGTTTAGACATTGAGACTTTCTACCATTCTCATTTTGAAAAATGTGTAACAAACATGAGAATAAACTACTACTCATCTAATAGAAATACTATGTAGTAGGAGATTCTGGATGCCCATACTGATATTAGTTGCCTTACAATCTTTTACAATGATAAAGAAGGCGGTCTCCAATTTCGATCCAAAGAAGGGAAGTGGGTGGATGTCAATCATGTGCCTCATTCATTTGCTGTCAATGTGGGGGATAGTCTTAAGGTATGAAATTCTTAATTCAAAACCTATGATTGTCTGTAATATATTTCTCGTTAGAGATGCTATTTGTTACCGGATTGTTAATTCTGTAAAAACATTAGGGTGTCTAAATAATTTTGTACATTAGGGTGTCTAAATAATTTATTTCAAAAGTGTTAAATATGTAAGTTTTTAATAGTTTACAAAGTTAATAACTTTAATATACTTAAATATGTAAGGTCTTTAATATGGCTGAGGGTAAAAAATTAGGGGTGTTTGTGAAATAGTAACATGCAAAAAGTGTTTAATAGTTAGTTTTTTAATCTTGGTATCTTCATACACCAAAAGATGAATTTAAGGAAGAGTTTATGTTTTTCCTTCTACTTTTTTGAGGATTTTCATCCTCAAAAAATAATAACATTGGTTGTTTAGCTCTCAAGTTAAAATTAGAAAATATGGAGATGATAGAATGATCCTAAGCAAGTCGACTTCTCCCTATAAGGAAAGAAGAGACCCAAAAAGTGACCACCTAAGCAACCAATCAGCAAACAAGGAATTTTTAATGCATTTTTCACCCACATCCCTTCCTAAGCCTAGTCACAATTTTCCCTAGAGGGGATACAAAAATATAATGGCCTTTTATCTTTTCTAAATTCCCATTTCCCTTCTTAAGGCAAGTCACAATTTCTCCTAGGATGAATACAAAATACATTTGGACCTTTTTTCTATCCTAGATTTATTATATTATTAAGTCATAAAATTATTATAAGTGCTTTTATATATTTTTCCTCTTTTAATGGCACTTTATAATAATTTAAAAATGACTTAAGTCACCCTTATGTTTCCCCCTTAGCCGTCGGGTAGACAAAATAGGCCAAGGGTCTTCAGTAATGTTATTTTAGAAAGAGGGACATTTCAGTCCTCCCTTCCTCAAATTGCTTTCCCACAAGCAATTGTAGATTTGGATGCTCTAAAATTTCTGCACCTTCCCATGTTGCATCTTCAAGAGGTAGCCCCTTCCATTGAATCAAGTACTCCCTGATGACTCTATTCCTCAACCTTTTTTCACGTACCTCTATGATAACTTCTAGTTCCAAGACTAATTTTCCCTCATCATCAAGAGGAGGCAACTCCATGGAGGGAACTATATGCTGCCCCAATGCTCTTTTTAGGCATGATACATGAAACACATTATGAAAATAGTGCAAATGCATGAATTAAATAAGTTGGATAATACCTTCCTTTAATAATTGTGACATTACTTAAAATATATAACTATTTTTATGAATATTATTTCTAAAATAAAAATGAATTGGTTAAAATATTTTGAATGCTTTCCAATCCACCCATATTCAAATTTAATATAGCATTTACACGCTTCATGCAGGCATGGAGCAATAGAAGATGCCACAATACGAGCACAAGGGTTGTTTACGGAGGATGGACAAGTAGGGTATCGGTGATCATTGGTCTATACTTTCCACATGATCAAGTAATTTGGGCTCCAACTTGAGCTTGTGGATGATGATAACCCACGTAGATAAAAATCTTTTACCTTCTCGCAATTCATGCATCATTCTTTTATTAATATACAATCCAAAGGGGAAAATGCTTCTTAGATAATTGATATATTTGTAAGTATATAGTATACTTGTTTAGGTATTAATATTATCACCTACTCGATCAATAAACAAAACCTAGTAGATATGATTTGGTATGCAAGCAATTTTATATTCCCAAGGACATTGTTTTTAGTACCATGTTTGTCTATCTCCGGATATTAAGATACAAATATTGTGTTGGAAGTTTTTGTCTTTAATTGTTTTATACATGTATGTATGTATATATGTTTGTTTGAAATCTGAAATTTGTATGTTATGTTTTGATGTTAAGGATTGAGGAGTTTTATAATGTTAAATTTGTTTGGGGCATAATCTTAGTTTCCTTATTGTTTGGTATCTTATTAGATTTGTATTTTTATGAATGTTTAGGCAATATCTTTACACCATCATATTTATTGTTAGATTACAACCAATTTGATATTAAATATATTTTTATGTTTACTATGTTGATTTTATTTTATTTTTTGTTTGTTATGTCTTATATAAATTGAAATTTAATGAGAAACTATGGACTAGATATAATTATATTTAAGAAGATATATATTGAGTATTTAATTACACTAACTATGGAATCCAACTTAATGATAGACTCTTACTTATATATATAATTTGTCAATTTACATCCAAATACATTGAACAATCTATATAATTAGAAACAACATCTCATGCAAAATAATAATTGACAAACAATTGTATTTATAAGTTTATTGGTTTGGATAGATCTTTTAAGTGGTGTTTCTAATAATATATGAATTTTTAAAAAAACTATAATAATTTATAATTTATTAAAAAATGATATAATAATATATGAATTGTAGTGTCACTTCCCTTCAAACTTATTACTTGATTTGATATCGTTATACTATACTTATAGATATTATGGTATCATTTTGACTTAGCATGATCCTAGATGATAGAGATACTTGGACTATTGTTAGATTTTGATTCATAGTATGATGTGTGTGGATTATTAGAGACATTTTATATTGATGATGATATGTTGTTGGCATAGTTATATATTTTTGACATGAGATATTTTTGTCATAGAGTAGACCTTAACAATTGAACTAATCTTGTGAATCTATTGATATTGATGAAATGTAAAATCAAGATGTTGTTAGAAATTCTAAATGATAATGTTACTTGTCTAGATGATGATTTGATTTATATGTAGATGATTGTGGATTTATATTGTATATTTCATCTCGGATGTTTTGATGCGGCCACGAGGCCAAGGAGGTATTATGTGTTTTGCGCAGGCTAAACATATCACAACAAACAACGAGGGGATTGGAGACCAACCACATTGGAATGCTAGATGAATTCAACAATGGTCACCATGGAAACGTGTGTTATGTTGTTGTGTGTGTTTAAATTGTTGTTAGGGGTTTCCCATGGGGGATTACCTCCAATTGTGACCAAGGGGGCTTATGTGTTATTCTTTTATATTTCCTTTATTTAATTTTAGTATGTAATTTTATAGTGATGTATTCTCCTTTTATTAATTATTTGATTTGTGTCTAGATTAGTAAATTAATCATGTTACTAAACTAATTATGGATGGGTCAAAAGAATTCATTTATTAGATTAGATGGCTCTTTGGGTTATGTGTTGTAAGTTGAGTGCTTATGATCTTGAGTGTTGTACACTCTACCTCATCTTGGAAATTCGGATTTGGCCTTAAGGGCCAATTTTGGAGGCTTGTGGGACAAGTTAAACTTGTCCCACACCTCTTAAATTACTATACCAACCCTACCTATGGATTGGGGGTCAAAAATAGACCCCATTATGTGTTTTGTAAGACAAAAAGTGGCATTTATTACACTTTTCTTACATGGGTTTTAAATTTTGTCCTTAGGGGTGTGGGTTTGGATTGTGTGTGTAAGAGGTTTGTCATTCCTCTCACCCACCAATTTATTGTGCATTTGGGTTGAGGTTTGACTTGTGAGGTGGAGTTGAGGATGAGTGATGTGGCATCCTACATGGAGCCACCTCACCCTTCTCTCTCCCTTTTCTATTTATTCAAGTTCTTTTGCTTGTTTGGGGTTACTTCATTTCTTTTTGTGTTCTTGCATGTTTGGAGTTAGAGGATTTTGGAGTGCTTGTGGATTGATGCAACCTAGAATTTAGTAGATAACACCTAGTCACGATGGAACATCACTCAACCTAGACTAAGCACTCACCCGAAGCGCGCAAAGGTACTAGGTCTCTCTTTAGGGTTGTTGTAGCAGGATGCTAGCATGATGAAGGAAAAAACATATAGATCCATAACTAATCCATCATTCTACAATGCATACCATATTTAGATTTATGAAAGAACAAGTTTAAACAATAATCATGATTGAATCAATAACATGCACTACTTGATTACACATAGGAATGAAACTTAGATTCAACCAATAACTTCCATCTATTAATAAACACAGAAGCTCCTTACAATAATGGCATTCTATACCAATGTGTATGGATTTGATATAATAATCCCATCATATATCTCTCTATATCTCTATCTATGTGATTCGCATCATATATATAGGGTGGGGACTTGCCCTTCACCGCTTCTCTATTCCAAAAATAGGTAGCATGCTATTAATAGCCACACGCTATTTACAGGCATAGCCACACATGCAAGTGTGCTATCTATAGACTTCTTACAGCTTAAGCTCAAGTGACAATCTTATTCTTAGCTCATCTCCATGTAAAACGCTTCGATACGATCTCTAAAGATCGACAATGCATGGCGCACACGTCCTCGCATCATTGTGGTGTTTCGCACGCCATCTTCTAAAAATAGGTCTTCATGCTCAAAATAGGCTAAGTCCCAAATGTTGAACTTTCCCTCTGCGCGTGTCCTCTTCCTATCCATTCGCCCTTAAACCTGGCCTACTTTCCCGCGCGGACTTCTTGTGTGAGTTTTATCAAGTGTTCTCTAATCAACATTACCCCACACTAATCGCATTTTCGCCTCGATAATGGGTATCTTCAAAAATTACAGTAAAGAATATTGAATGGAAAGAATAAGAAAGAATGTAGATGAATAAAGAATGTTTTAAGAGAAAGATCCTCTATATCAGTTTGAAGGAGCAACTCTGGATACTCCTCTTTTATTCTAGCCTCCAAGGTCTACCATTCAATGAGTGCTTGTTCTTCTTTCTCTGGAATGTCCACAGAATGGATTCCAACTCATCCCTCACAATCTCTCCTTTTTCATTCTCGGAACCAACACGACGCTGACATTGATGTCATTCTTCCTTCTAGAAGATCCATCTTTTACGCAATGAGCTTCCCAAGCTCTTCTAACCGAGTCTTATGTGGCTCTTGTGTTCTTCTGACAGGGCCTCGCACTTCTACTTAACCATTGACATTTTTCGTGCAGCTCAATGTTTCATCCTTCATTCTCTCTAGACCTCATTGCTTTCTTCCAAGGTCTTTATATTAATAAGCACCTCTGGAGCTGTGCATATGTTTAAAGCATGGTCTACTTTCTTCAATACTTCATATAGCACTTGCAGTACCCCTTCATATGATGCAATCTTTCACATCATTGATGCTTTCTCTCGTTCTCCTCTTGCTCTAACTTCCTTGGCACTTGTCATGCATAGAGGTTCATCTTCAAGTACCAGGTCCACCAACTTTCCTATATAATGTATCACTGAGGGAAACATCTATGGTACCTTGGTCTCAAGTGTGGCCTATCTCTTATGACATTGTCCCTAATCTATCATCTGCGGTTGATAAATACTTTGTTCTTCTTCTTGCGCAAGTCCATATCTTGTGTTATACACGCTATCTCCACATATTTTATCTTGAGCTCCTCATGCAACGCTCTTATTGTTGGAGATTTTGTCCATGTTTCTCCTCGCAACTTTAGTAGAAACCTTTACCAATTCATTGTTGACTACTCATCTCTGACATGACAGTAGGATTTACCGTCAAATGTCTAGATTGTGGTGCCTTCTTCAACCGTCTTTGAAACACATGACTCTTCACATATATCAAAGTTAGGTTCATCCATATGGGTGTGCATTGACCATGATAGTTCCTTCCAAGTGTGTATGTACGATTGCCATATACCTCATCTATTAGCTCCTAGCCAAATAAATCCTTCTGTGTTATTATGTTATGGAAGTAGGGCATGGATAATTTTACATGTGTCATCCGCATACCCTATGGCTAGTGGAATGTGCTCCTCACTCGTTCTTCTGACCATTGTTGCTTAGGGAATTTAGCTTCCAAATTTAGGACTTGTGTCTCCATGTCTTAAACATTCTCTCGTAGTTATCTCCTCTGGTCCCTTCTTGCCCTCTTCTCTTTCCATTGATTCCTCACCCTGTTCTTCTATTTTCTCTAGAAGTGTAGGAGAATTAGGCTCACTTTCCTCTAACTCTTTCTCCTCCTCATTTAAATATAGTTTCCTCCTTCTTTACACGGTTTCTTCCTTAGAGAGATATTTTGGGTGATCTATGCACCATGGTTAGAGTAGCACCTTAGGTCCTTGTTCTCCTAAACACCCTCTTAAATTTTTACTCCCTTTGACCGTATTCAAGTCCCCATCATCCCCCTCTTATGGCTGAGGTGGTGTAGTGGCACACTCATCTTCACCCTTATTTGTAGGATGTCTCCTACCTCTATGCTCTAAACCACCACTATCTTTGTGCTCCTCCTCCTCATCCTCCACTTCAATTGGCTTTGTGGGCTTAGGCATTGGGATGTTCTCCATTGTATGCTTTCCCTTTGGTGGTGCTGGAAGTGCAAACTCACCTTACACATACTTGTTACATCCATATTTGGCTTCCCCATTTGGAGATACACCAATTTGCTCCAATATCTCCCACCACAAACTTATTGGTTTAATGCTCAAAACATTAGAAATGAGTCTTTCAACATATGCACCCCACCCTAGATACACATATTTTTTCCTTAGTGTGTGGTAGTCGCAATCTACCTTATCTACATTGAACATCAGTCACCGCACGTCTGTAAACCTATGTATTGATGCCTGGAAGTACCTTTCTGTGAATGCATATGGCAACTTGCACCAAGGACTCCATGCCCCATCTTTCATTACAAACCGCACTATACATAAATGTTGGTATACAGAAAATTGAATTACCTTTCCAACCACTGAAGGCAAAGTCCTTGGGATGCACCATTCTTCCTCAAAAGCCACACGAGCCTATCATACCACTTCTCGGCCCATTACTTAACCTACTCTGTCATGGATCCCTCACATAAGTACTTCTTGAAGTGTTCTACAGTGATTTTTGTTCCATCGGATACTCCCATACCTTCTCCTTTGGTCCATTAGGCACTCTGATCTCCATGAACACTAGTGATAACAGAACAGCTCCAAAGTTGATCTTTCCTCCTGCGTGCACTTCTTCAACAATTGTCTTTGCAATATACCATGAAATGTTGTAGACTACTCCTTCAGACATCTTTTTGTCAATTTGCAACCATATGGTGTTCACTTGTGACCACCTTTCCTAGTCATAGAGCTTTGTAATGAGATGTGCGACCTGCTTGTACAATGGATACTTCTTTAGTTTTTTTATGTCCATACCACATGACCCTTTGATATCTCAACTCCTTTCTAGTCTCCAATATTGTGGTTTTATCTATCAATATCGTCTCACAAATCATCTCTTGTTCCTTTCATCCTTGTCACATCGCGAAGATGAGCGCAGAAAAATTATGACTCTATGAAATATCCCCAATGGGATATTACTTAAAAATGCACAAAAATATTGAAAATGTGCAGCCACATAAAATACTAATTTTACCAAATTTTTACGGTTAGGACAACAAACTAAATAAACTTAATATTTCCCAAAATGACCACCCAAATTACTTGGAAATATAAAGAGGGCTTGATATTATTATAAATGACAAAGGGAAACTATTTTTGGAATATTACAGAGTACAATGCTACAGAAATCACAACGAACCTAGACAGCTGGAAAACTTCAGAGGTTCATGACCCTCTAAATACAAGAGCAAAAATAAGGGTCTTTCGAAATAACATTAATAGATACATGCAATAACGTTTCCACCTTCAGATCTGAAAACAACCGACCGGAAAAACCTCCAAAATAGAGGTTGACACCACTTGGGACAGGGGTCGAAATAAAATGATGGACGCACCTTAGCATGCCGCCATGCCCAAAAGCTTTCAACTCTATCTAGGCCCCTCTGCTTGTCTTCCCCAAATGCCCCAAAACCCATGAAATCCTTCAACGAGATGCCTCCAACGAACTACCATGCTCTGCCCAAATGGTTGCCATGGATTTGATCTGTTGTCGGGATTCGATCTAGAGCCCACTAATTATCCTCTCCCAATGCCGCCAAATATCTGTAAAATCCTTTCTCTGTGACCTCTGATATTGTCTCTACCACACAACCTTGAAAACGGATCTAGAATGACAAACTAGGGTAGATCTCTCACTACCAAGAATGCCCTACTAGCTAGGGATGGGTCTCTCACCACCAAAGCTAGGGTCCCTGTGGGATTTGACTCCATAAGCTAGATGTGTGACATCAACAGCTGCACGTGAAGGGTTCAATAAAATGTATGTCCAAAAAGTGTCTTTCCTTTCTCTCCCAGATCTTATATACTTCCCCTCGGAATCGAGCTCCAATAAACCTAGGCACCTTTCAAACCATGGAGGGGATAATGAAAGAAAAGTAACTAAAGTTACTCCATAACTAAAGTTAGAACCACGGGGCCCCATCCCAAAATCCCCCAACATCCACATCCCCTTGGAAAAGGTCACTTTTTGGACTCGACTTGGCCCATGGGTGTTTGGCGTAGAAAAGGGGACATTACAAATCATCCCTTCCCAAGAAATGCTTGACCCCAAGCATTATCTTGTCTCTACTGTACAAGATGAATACCGTACCGTCACCAAAGTTTCTCCATCTCACCCTGCCATCCGCCAAGGATCCATGTAATCCGAGTAACCAAGAAACCCCATGTCATCATGACCTCCATATGGTACTAAGAGAAATGTTATCCATGAAGTAGAATGATACCCAAACCGACTCTCCACTGGTACCCACACCAAAATTTCCAATCGGTCTAATCCCTACCAATGCAAGGTTGTCATCATGGAATCACCCATGGCCTCTCCAATCAACTCCTAGGTATGAAAGTTCACTTGAATCCTATAGATTCCCCCATATCATCCTATGAAACAACCTCTTTACACACGAATGGTGATAACTCTCCCACCTGACCTACACTCATGTGAGAGCCAAGCTCCTCATACTATATCTCGATGTGCCTCGTGGGGGAAAAGTCCCAAGACTCCAATAGATAATCAACCGGCAATATCGGCGCCACATAGTCCACCTCCTGCGCTGAATGTGAACTGAATAACCATGGGTCACTTTTATCTCTCCACTAACTAACACGTGGGTGAAATGCTCACCGGCATAGAAGCAACAAAAATCATAGGAGTGTTGTCCCATGTCGATTCAACAAATGATGAACCCGTAAGCTCTAACTCATCATAGTGACAAACCATATATGCCTGTATAAAGTTGGGGATATCCTCCCTCAACCTGTGCCATATGAACCTCTCGACATGAACCTATAGGTCTCATCGCCAGCTCAAATGCCCAGTCACAGAAGGACAATGCACATGTCGCAGTATCTCCATCCACAACCATGAATCTGACCCGAGGCTCAATCTTCCCTGATAGAGGAGCATCTCATCCTCCAATCTGTAGTTGTCATCCTGTATGTGACCATCCAGAATCTCACAAGTGTGTCGGTCCTTGAAGTACTCAACAAGTAAATGAGGTCTCCAGTCTACCAAACTTCAGATAACCAACATAATGATAAGCTCGGATGATCTAAACCTGAAATCCCAAGCTTAGTAACAACCTCATGTGCAACATTACTAGCCACACCCACATCCATCATACTCCACATCGATCCACAATAATAAAACTCCTCACCATGCTAGATCATCCTCTCCTTCCCCTCAATCCGTAACCACCCTTGGTGCTCCTGCAGATACTCCCCTCAAAAACACATTCCTGCCCTCGGACTTAAACTTCAGCTCTATCATCTGAAAGTTAGTCTGAGACTTACCAAGAGAGTGAAGCCACGACACTCTCAGTGCTATGTTGGTCACTCCCATACCAACAATGTGGAAAACATTGGTAATTATATAGTTACCCATCATGATGCTCACTTGGGAACCCATCGTGTGCACCTCAAAGACTCTCCATTGGCTACAACCCCATTAAGGCCCTCAAAATCCTCTATCTATAGTCCTCACCTCTCAAATAATGAGGCATCAATACAGTTGTGGGTTTCCCCACTATCAATGAGTGCCCCAACTTGTTGACCTTGCATAACTCCTCTAATCCTAAATGCCTTGTACATCAGAGTACTAGACAATGCGGCTATAATCTCCCGAGGAAAAGTTTCCTCCCCCCGCATCAGCACTATCCAACACAACCCCATCTCCATCATCCACCTCGTGGGTCTCTATCTCCTCACCTTTTTCACCCTTTCTCTCCTCGAAGACCTCAATGAATTTGGCCTTTCCTCTACCTCTACAATCACATTCTGGAATCCAAGGCGTGTGGCAATCAAAACATAGTTTCTCTCACCTCGACTCATCTCTGTCCTCTCGGAAGTGATTGGCTTCTTAGCCACCTCCTACCTATGTGGAGGCTCCCTCTGCTGAAGTTTGTATGATCCAAATGGAGGTTCCCTTTGTTGTATATGTGTGGTGGAGCCCTCGGATTTGGAGTGGATAACTCCAAGTCCCGAGCTTTCCTAACAACCTCATGCAAAGAGGAAGGCTCGGATGCCTTTACAAACCCAACGAGAGCATCTATCAAACCTGCTAATGCAAGTGAAATCAACCTCATCTCCATGACTTCGGGTACCATGACTGACAATCTCTATATATCTGCGATATACTGATCCAGGGGGCCGGTTTGTCTCAAATGAGTCAACTCCCTAAAATACCTGTCAGGGTCCCTTCTATCAAATCTTCTCCCCAGTCTTTGTGCGAGCTCTGCATAAGTAGTAATGTGTATGTGTCCCTATGTAATCAACCCATGATGCCCCCAATCATGAGTGTCTCCCTTGAGATGTAAGATTACAAACTTAATTGCATCTTCCTCACGCGTAGGGTTCAAGCCGGAGTATGTCTTCAACTTCTAAACCCAAGACTATGCAGTACGCTTCTTAGAGCCATCGAGGTGTGGAAGGGAAATCTGTCCCAATCTCCTCAGAACTCTAGTACCTATGTCTCATGATCTCTCTTGGGTCTACTGCCAATCTTCATTTTGCAATATTCCTGGTATGGCATGTTGTTACGAAGGCCCTCACTCAAGGTCTGGTACCTCTCCCAACAAGACTCCTCATCCAAAATATCTGTTGGTTGTTGTACCTGTGAAACTCTCTAAACCCCAAGGGCCTGGCAGAAGAATGGGGAGGCCACTGCCCTGATTGTCCACTCTCACCTCTTTGACCCTGTTGTCCCATCTTACTACTCTCCCAAAAATACTCCTCACCCAAAATATCCATAGGCTATTGTACTTGTGAAACTTCCGGATCCCTCAAGAAAGAAGGTTCATGTGAAGCCCCAAAGGCCTGATAGAAGAATGGGGAGGCCACTACCCTAAATGTCCACTCTCACCTCTTTGACCCAATTGTCCCATATTGCTATTTTCTCCTCTCATTATGACTATTGTTATACACAGTCCAACAGGCTAAAGATGATTAAAGAATATTCTCTTACCCTTCTTAGCAATCATAGAACCAACTCTAGTACCTTGAGAGGTACTCTCCCTTCTTGCACCGGAGTCTCCAATGAAGCAATCATGCTTGCCAACACTTGTAATCCCAAAAGACACATTGGAATTCCTTCTTTTTCTTATGAAATCAGTCACAAAATTTTCAAAAACAGAATCAAAAGTTTTGGATAATGGCCACATATTACCAGGATCCCATAGCTTATAATGCCCATGAGCCCTTGTATCTGTTAAGTGAGCTAAAACTTGCCACCATATATCATCCACAAGATGCTCATATACACATAGTTGGAGCATCGGTCCAACAAAATCCATGATGAAGACTTCATCATCTACCATACCATGCATCTCATGATGGAAATAAATTGGAATAGGAAACAATAAATAAGACACCTTAGTGTGCTCTTCATACCTTTCAAGGCCAACAATGTCCTCCGTGTGTTCAAGATAGACATATGTTGAGTTGCCCCCAACATTGTTGCCTAAGTGCCTATTGAAAGTATCTAAAAGTTGTTCAACAGTTGTTGGTTTGGAAATTACAACAAGCTGCAATTTTACACAAGTGTCCATGTGAGGCTCCTCCTCATGTGTCAGCTGCTCCATAGAGTCTTCTTTCGTGGGTGCAGACTTCCTTGCATCAATTTCCCCCATCGTTTCCTTGAACTCTTGTATGTGTTGTCTTGCTTGAGTCGCTATCAACCTAGCAGCTCTAGCTCTACTATTCCCTTCCTCACACCTTTTAAGAGTTTCCATTACATCCTCCTTGCTTGCATAAACAAGTTTCTTCTCCTGAGATGGAATAATTTCTCTAACAAGCAAAATTTTCACTAATGCAATTATTTTTCTCAATGGAAATCATACCCTTTGGTTTAGAAGCTTCTTCTACAAACGAGTTCTTTTGTGATTCAGGTACCGGCATATGATGACCTCGTTTGGGCTTGCTACCAATCTTCATCATGCAATAATCTGGAAATGCCATATTATCTCTGAAACCCCTACTCAAAGATTGGTACTTCCTCCAACAAGAATCCTCATCAATCACCTCTATTGGCTGCCCTCTATCACTGTTCTCACCATGTTCCTTATTGTCCCTAGGTCTACTTTGATTCACATTCTGAGTGAGTTGACTCAAATAAAGGTTAGTGGCTTCCTATTGTTTCACCATGTTGGTGAACATTTCCTTCATAAAACCCCCTTTGAGATCTTTCCAAACTACCATATTTAACCAACATAGGCTGGAGGAACAACAACTCTGATACCACTGAAATATCCCCAATGGGATATTACTTAAAAATGCACAAAATATTGAAAATGTGTAGCCACATAAAATACTGATTTTACCATATTTTTACAGTTAGGACAACAAACTAAATAAACTTAATATTTCCCAAAATGACCACCCAAATTACTTGGAAATATAAAGAGGGCTTGATATTATTATAAATGACAAAGGGAAACTATTTTTGGAATATTACAGAGTACAATGCTGCCAGGAAATCACAGTGAACCTAGATAGCTGGAAAACTTCAGAGGTTCGTGACCCTCTAAATACAAGAGCAAAAATAAGGGTCTTTGGAAATAACATTAATAGATACATGAAATAACATTTCCACCTTGGATCTGAAATGATGACATTTGGAAAAACCCCAAATAGAGGCTAGGTCACGTGCGCTTGGGACAGGGTCGAAAATGATGGACACACCTCAGCATGCTACCACACCCGCCCTAAAAGGTTGTCGTGAATATAATCTAGGCCCTCTACTTGTCTTCCCCAAACACCCCAAAACCCACAAAATCCTTCAATGAGATGCCTCCAACGAACTGCCACGCTCTTCCCCAATGGATGTGTGGATCGATCTCTACGCCGTAGGGTTTTGGATATGGAGCCCATCATTATCCTCTCCCAATGCCACCAAATATCTACAAAATCCTTTCTCTACAACCTCTGATATTGTCTCTGCCACACAACCTTGAAAATGGATCCGGAATGACAGACTAGGGTAGATCTCTCACTACCAAAGAAGAATGTCCGCTAGCTAGGATAGGTCTCTCACCACCGAAGCTAGGGTCCCTGTGGGATTTGACTCCACAAGTTGTAGATGCGCGACAACAGCAGCTGCACGTGAAGGGGTCAATAAAATGTATGTCCAAAAAGTGTCTTTCCTTTCTCTCCCAGCTCTTATAGACTTCCCCTCGAAATCGAGCTCCAATAGCCCTAGGCGCCTTTCAAACCATGGAGGGGCTAATGAAAGAAAAGTAACTAAATTTACTCCAATAAATAAAGTTAGAACCACGGGCCCCATACCAAAAGCCCCAAAGATCCACAAACCCCTTGGAAAGGTCACTTTGGACTCGACTTGGCCCATGGGTCTTTGGCGTAGAAAAGGGGACATTACACTCTACGCCCTACAAAGTAGAAAAACTCCTCGTGCACTCTAATCATAAGCCACCGGTATAATGGCTCATACTTCCCGAAATAAGGAGCTCATAAAGTTGGTAAACCCCTATCCTCTAAAAGAACTTCTCACCAGCATCGTCATACACCGGCATATCTTCCGCCATGCATTTATTTGTCTTCGTGTTCAACAACGCATCAAGATCCTTCTTGTTCTCAATGGTATAGTGATTTTACTCCCTCACTTTGCTTTTATTTATGTGAGAATCCCACTTCGCCGACAATAACCCCTCTCTGCATATCAGCATCTCTCGAAAATTGCTTTCTGGAGCCATTTCTTCCTCCTCGACAACCACCTTCTTCTTTCCTTTTACTCCTGTTGTAGTTACCTTCTTGGGTGCCATTTTTACCTTGCAATCCTTTTTAGATCCTTACCATTCAAATTCTACAATGTGCAAAGAAAACCTAGTCTTATTCAACATGCCCTAGGTGAAATTATGTGCCCTAACTCATCTTTGTCACCTCACTTCACTCAAACCCTTCACCACCGGGACACAAGCTTCTTCTACGCACACAGATCTCTTCGTCACGACTGGTTACACACCTCTCACACCTTAAAATGATCACTCAACTCTTCGCACTTGGATTCTTTCAAATACTCTTAATCACAACGGTAAAAATGAATTTGCATCCCATCCTTATATAGATTTTTCAAATTTTGATGCATTTATTGCTCCTTCACCTACCAAATATCCCCTCATTCATTGACCAAAATTTATCCGTTCCACACGGTACATCTTTACGCCCCCAACTATAACCTTCTAATGCGCCTCACTACCCTCTCTGGTCACAGAGACTTCTCTTCAGCTACACCCTTGTGCACGAGTACCTCATCACTATACCTTATCCTAGTAGTTATCATGGCCTCCGCTTGCCTCGTATTATACTGTTCCTTCTTTTATCTCCATCCTTGGTCACTTTTGAAAAGAAATATTCTTTTGACTTAAAGCACACCCATAGCAAATTATTCCTTTATCCTTTCAATTCCCACTATCTTATACCTAGATATAAACAACCACCCCACACTAAAAGTATGTGCATTCATTTGCGCATAAACATTCTTCACATAGTAATTAGCTTCATGCGCGCAAGCGCTTATTACACAAGAACAACAACTAAATTAACAAAGCATAATGACAATGAAGGAAATACATTAAGGAAATACATAATTGAAAACCTAATCTAAATGGAAATACCACCTTATTACAAACACCAAGAAAACTTATTTATAGTAGGACTTCACTTACTCCCCATTAAAGTAATCGGGTTGCCATGTTCCATCAAGTGCTTCTAACTAGCAAGCACCTGTTTCAAGTATGTGAGTGATGACATATGGCCCCAACCAATGTACTTTGAGCTTTCCTAGATGGCGCAAGAACTTAGAGTCATAAAGAAGTACCATTTTTCCAATCTCAAACTTCTTATCCTTTATGTTTCTATCATGCCATGCTTTCTGCCTGGCCTTTTCCTACTTCTGACTCCATCGTGCTATGGCTCATTGCTCATCCAGTTGAATCATCTTCTCAATACGCTCTTATAAAGCCTACTCATCATCTAGACCTCCAGCATGCACAATGCATAAAGAAGGTAACATAAATTCTATAGGAGAATAGCTTCATGCCAAACACCAACTGAAATGGTGTGGCTTTGTTCAATCTCTTATAAGTTGTTCTATATGCCCAAAGAATAACTGACACTTTATCATCCCAATCCTTTCTCCCAACATCACAATTTTTTTCAAATTTTGGCTCAAAATCTTGTTGAAAGCCTCAACAGTTCCATTTTCCTGAGGATGATAGGGTGTAGTTTTAATGTGTGCAACCATAAACTCATCTAATAGGATCCTGATTGTCTTATTCAAAAAGTGTGTACCCCTATCACTTGTCAAGCTTAAAGGACATCCATATCTTGTAAGAACATTCTCCCATATAAACCTAGTTGTTGTAGTCATTGTACAATCCTTCGTAGGTGTGGCTTCTACCCACCGTGTTAGATAATTTGTGCAAGTAATGATATAGCGTGATTCAGTCCTATGCCTAACTAGCGAAATAGGTCCTACGAAGTTAATGGCCCATTTCTCAAATGGTTCGGCACTAGTAATTGGTCTCAAAGGCATCTCATCTCTTTTTCATGGTTTTCCTAGGCAATGATAATGATCACATGCCCTCTGAATATTCTTTACAGCTTCTTTATACAATGTCTCCCACCATAATCCAGCAAGTAGGATCTTTCGGTGATCGCACGTCATCACTGCATAATGGTCTCCCCAATACCAAAATGGGCTTCTTATATAATATCCTTGTGCTCATGCTCTAATACATAATGGCGTAATACTTCATCTTTGTCTAACTTATAAAGGTTACCATTGATTAACATAAATAGTGCTCGCACGTATAGCAAGTTATTTCTTTTCTAATGCCTCCATTCCTTCTAGTGCCACACCAGTCCGTAGAAAGATGGTAATGTCTACTAATTTTGATGGTGCACATTGTAACCTATATAACTGTGCATCTGGCATGGTTTCTTCAATTGACTGTGCTTCTTCTTCTGAGTGAATTCTAGACAAGTGGTCTGGTCCAAAATTACTTTTCCTAGCTTCACCACAACTATGAAATTAAACTCTTGAAATAGGATTACCCATCTCGCATATGTGCCCTTGCAAGACCAGTTTTTCACCAAATACTTTAATACCATGTGATCTATATAAAACACAAATGGTGTTGCTATAAAGTACTTATTGAAACTTGTGCAATGGTGCATAGATCATTGACAAAGCTTTGCACTCTGTAGTATAATTCATTTCAACAGAGTCAACTTCCTACTAGTAAAAACAAATTGATGATCTATAATACCTTCTCTAGGTTGAGCTAACACAAAGCACCAATGGCCATGCCGAAGCATCCACATGTAAATGAAATGGTTTATCCCATGAGGGAAAACATAGAATGGGCACGGTAGTAAGTTTCTCTTTTAATATCTCAAATGCATGCTACTACGGTTCTCCCCAATAAAATGTACCTTTCCTTTTTAGTAATTCTTCTAAGGGTGTAGCAATTTTGGCATTCCCTTTAATGAACTTTCTATAGTAACCTATATGACCCAAAATTCCAAAGTGCACCTCACTTTGACTAGTAGGCACTTTAGGCTTAGAATGATCATTGTAACCTTAGTGATCAACCAACAACCCTTCCTTACAGATTATATGCCCTAACAATATTCCAAAAGGTGTAGTAAATATATGCACTTCTTGATGTTTAAAGAGATACTCAATTTTCTACATCGTTTAAACATTAAGCGCATATTGTCACAATGATTTCACAAGCCCATATACTCCAATCATCTAGATAAACCTGCAAAAGTTGTGAATAAAATCTTTGAATGTCCAAAAATTATATGTGAGAATACAACAGAGTGTTTTTCAATCCAAAGGCATCACGGTATAGGAAAAAATTTCCTATTCGAGTAAATGTAGTCTTTTCCTAGTCCTCCTAAGAAATCCTAACCTGATGATACCCGGAAAACCCATCTGTGAAGGAATATATCTCGTGCCCTGCAACTCCCTCTAGTATTTCCTCCATAAATGGCGTAGGGAATGGGTCTGTTACACATGTATCATTTAGCTCCATGTAGTCCATACATATTCTAATTTTTTCATCCTTCTTAATACCGATGACCATTGGACTAACCCATTTTGACTCATCAAGGGGCTTGATAATTCTAGATTTCAACATTTTATCAATTTCTTCTTTTACCTTTTTGTACAAATTAGGATTCATTCTGTAAGGTCTCTTTCTCATGGGGTATGCACCTTCCTTAAGCTTTATCTTCATTTCCCCAAGTGATTCATGCATGCCTTTAAGTTCATGATACCCTCGAGGGAATAAGTCTTGATAATCCTTGAGTAACTCAATGATCTTTGCCACCTTTGAGTTTGACCAGTAGTCTCCAATTATGACCTCCTTAGGCTCAACCTCCGATCCTATATTGACCTTTTTGGTCTTCATTGGTTCATGGTATGTGCGTGTATCCTTATCTGCACTATCCAAGACCTCGCGCACCCCCTGTGAATGGTCAATATCCAAATTTTCAACTTCTTCATCATCCACAATGTACACCATCTTACCTTTTTCTTTCTTAAGACAAGCACAATCAAGCAATATGGAGTCTTCTCCTTCTTCAAAACGTGCACCGATTCTATCTCACCCATTAATTCCTATATGAGTTCCTCCACCTTTGCACTATCTCCCATGGTTAACCACTTGACAAATTTTAATGCCTCTTCTATTGGAGGTTGGGAAGAAAAATAGTCAAAGGTCTAGATCATTCCTATAGTCAAATTTTGCCAATTCCTAGTCTCTCTATGTAGTTCTGCATATACATACCAAGCACATGCGCATCCTTGTAGAGTAGAATACAATCTATGCACCCAGAGTGAAGGTGGTAATGCTTCATATCTTGTTATCCAAAGTCTCTCACACTGTTGAATGTGATGTTGAGCAGGTTGATCACCATTATAAGTGTAGATCTACGTAGGTGCATTACTTCTTACAAACCTAGTAGATAGTGCACTTCGATCTCCTTGCACTCCATTAACATTATCTCTATGAACTACCCACCCGAGTCCGCTCATTGTCTGCGCAAGACATATGCTAACATGTCTCTTCTCCTGACCTAGTCTATGCACTGTGCCTCCATGGCTTCCAAAAATACAGGAAGATCTTCTACTCCTGTATACCAGGGTATTGCGCCACCTATCCATCGAATAGAATGAAGTCCCTTCTTATGCACAACCACATTTTTCACCTCGCGCCCTACTAGTTCATATGTACCATGATCCCAATTGTCACAAGAAATACTTATAGTATCACTGATAGAATGAGAATCCTCCCACTAAAGGATGCCTTCCTTTGATGGTTCATTGACCTCTAGATTCTGAAAATCATGGACATAGATTATGTTTAATTCCTCCTCACTTAGAGGCTTAAAATATGATGTAGACTTCCCATCTATCAAAGGTATCACAACCCTTTCCTCCTTATTCTTAAAAGCTGATATACCCCTTATTGAATCTCAAGTCAGTGCAAGTATTTGCATAACACCAAGGGCGTCCAAGCAAGGCTAGAAAACTGTTTTGCTTCTACAAGTGCTAACACCTCAAAATCCATAGTGAACTTGGCCCTTGTATAGTTATAAATGCATCCTTTAAAACTCCTATAGGAGTGGCCTTAGTTTGGTTCGCCATAAACAACACATTAGATGATGGCTACAATGGGGTCTCCCCATTTGTACTTGTTATCCTGAATTTCCCCTAGAAAATTTGGTCAGAACAAGCCCTACACATAAAGAAAACATGAAGGGAAGTGATTCAGACCCATGAGCTCGAGTTCCAAAACCAAGAAAAGTGAAAACAGATGCCAGAGAAAGTCAAAATTTGACCGTACACAAGAAGAAATAGAAGAAACGGTTCTTCTGAGCATTTTCATATCCTAAATCTATTTAAAGGGTTGAGGGAGGACTCAACAATGGAGTGGTAGGGGAAGATAACGGTTAAATGACACTATGTAAAGAAAAAAATTTTCAAGTCAAGCCGTTTCATGTCTTAAATCTATTTTACAAGCTTCAGGAAGATTCAACAATGGAATTACAAGGTCGAAGAAGAGAAGGGGCAAGTGCCCCAGAGAGGCCAGAGAAAGAAAGGAAAAATAGCAAGGATCCAAAGTTTTAGGCTTGAAAATAGTTCGGGAAAGAGTCTAAAAGCTGACTAAGTATGGAGAAGCAAGTGGAGGAAGCCACGTGTCCTAACGACGCTCCTCCAAAGATGAATCCAAAGAGAGAGGCTCAAACAAGCGCCGCATCTCCACGTGTCCCAGGCCAGAATGGAGGTAGGTTCAAGTGGTCAAACAGAGTCAAAGGTAGATGGGGCAGGCCTCAAAAGTGGCTAAGTATGAATGTGCAAGTGAGAGTGCCAAGTGTCATCCTGTGCATTTCCAAGAGTTGGTCCAAAGGCAGAGACCCAAATGAGTGCAAGCTCACCACGTAGCCCAGTCCCAAAAGATAAGAGGGGCCATTAAAAAGTCCACAAACCTATGGAGGCTACAAGTGTCAACTCGATGCTCCTCCAAAGGCAAATTTTGAATCGGGTTTACAAGCAAGCGTGGTGGCTTCATGTGTTATATCAAAAGGGACAGAGTAGTCAGTTCCAATAGTTTTAATGCATAGCCTGGTCATGTGAAGGCTCACCAAGTGTCTAAACGGTGCACTCGATTCAAGGATTGAATAGATAAATGGTTTTCAAACGAGTGCCAGACTAATGCATGTCCTAGAGGAAATTGGGCATCGGGGAAAAGTTTGATTCTTTGCCCCTTAATATCACAAAAAGGTAAAAGTTGTAAAAATGGCCCATGACTCATGTCGGGGAAAAATCAACATTGAACCCAGTCAAACCAAAGTGGGAGTCGAGGAAAAGGTGAAAATTTCCTTTGAAAAAATGGTACAAAGGAAAAAATTGGAGCGCACCTCCCAACCAACAAAAGGGCCACGTGTCCAATCGAAGCAAAGCGGGGCCGCGGGAGTTTTTGGATTTTGTGATTCTCACGAAAAAGGGGAAAAGATAAATTATGAGCCCACAAACCCGATTTTTCCCTAATCTGGCTACCACGTGTCCCACATTAAAGAAAGGGCCTATTTTTCAAACTGGTTTTCCCACCCATTTGTACGGACTCGATACAAACTTTGAAGGGGCATATCTTTCGACTCAGGGCTCAAAATATTGAAATCTGACACCATTGGAAAGATCTCAGCCTCACCTATGCCATGGAGGTCTAAAACTTTAATTTTGAGGAGGTTAGGTAAAGGAAAATGGAGAAAATCTTTGGGCCTTCATGCAAGATCCATCTTCTCAACTACCGATCGATTCGATCGATCTGTTTCACCGTTTCCTCTTCTTTGGGCGCCGAATCAAGGAATCATGCCAAAGTAAAGATAAATTTGAGGCATATTTTATGGTGGTTTAACAGAAGGATTCAACCCACTTTTCCCTTCCCTCTCTCTTTCTTCTCTTCGATCAAATCTATAAATACGGGGCAAGATTCATTATAAAGGGTTGTTCATTCTTCTTCTCTTCCCCCTCTCTCTTTTCTTCTCCAGGGTCAAATGTGGAGTTTAAGCCTCCTCCCTTGGCTTTGTAATGGAATTTTCTTGCCTCTTTCCCATTAATGGTGTACTATGTGAACTCCTGGAGCAATAAAATCTATTTTTGTGATGTGTTTTGTCCATCCTTTGCTCATTTTGTTGTCTCTTCTCACCTCTCACCATTACAGGGTATACTGTGCATATCTCTAATGTCCATTACAGGTTTTGGGAGTTGTGTTTAAGGGGTTTGAAATGGTGTTCTCATGAAATTTATCCTTGGTCTATGATGCATCTATCCATCCTCTCCATTGCTCACCTCTCTCCATTTCAGGCAGTTGGGTTTGTGATCAGCAGTTCCCTTTTCTCTGGTGTTATCACCTTTGTAGTGTAGGATTTCTTTATTTCCATGCTCTCTCTCTCCTGGTCCCTTGGAATTGTTAGATTAGGAGTAGATAGTCTTGTTTCCTTCCTTAGAAGTAGTTTAGTGCTAGGATTAGGAAGAGGAACCAACCTTCTCTGGAGGATCATTCCCATTTTAAGAAGTCCCATAAATTGGGAATGATCCAATGTTATGCAAATCACACCAAATGACCCTGCCTTAGAAAATTAGATCCATAACTCATTTGGGGGTGTTGTGATTTCACACTAATAGTTTTGGCACACCCGGTGGGATAGGTCTAAAGCACCTTACCACTTCACTTCATCAAGTTCAATGTGCTCTTGGTGAATATTTCAGCCTTTGAGGCACTTTCAAGCACATCTGGTGACTCCATCTGGTCAACAACCCATCCTCTGAGTTGCAGACCTTCTTCCCATCCATTTCCACCCATTATTTCTTCCATCTCCTTCATCTTCTTCAATCCCATGAAGTTTTGCAATCATGACTTCATTCCCACCATGGAATTCACATCTACAGTAGTAGCAATACGTTCCAACTCCAATAAGCTTTACAAATCCTTCAAATCAACATTTTGAGCAAATCCAAAATCAGCATGGTTACCCCTATGAGCAGCAGTGCCAAAATCAGTTTGGCTATGGAGCTTTCCAAGAGCAGGGGTATGCAAACAATGAAGAAAATCAAATGCAAGATGTTGGTCTATTGGAGAAGATCCAAAAAATGGAGATTGGCATGGTTCAGTCAAGAGCTACAGCTCAAATGAAGGCATTTAGAATTGGTTGCAGGAACCTTGTCCATGGGAAGGCCCTTTTCCAAGACATTACAACCCTCAAGAGAAGCTTGACTTCATGGTTGAAGTGTTGCCTCAGCTTACACAATGGGATTGAGGACATTGGGGCTTATGAGCAAAGTGCGGGACAACCTTGTCAATGGGTAAGTCAATCACCAGCTCCCTGCCTTTCATTTTCTCTCCCTCAATCTTTATCATTTCAGCAGAGGCAAGAGTCAAGCCCCTCACTTGCTCCCCAAGTGTTGATTTCATTTCTCCATCTCCTAGTCTTCCACCTCATCTCAGTTCTTCTGTCCTTTTCCCTTCCAAACAATCATCCCCTCCAAACAAACAAGAAGTTGCACCTCCTTCCCACCACAAACAATTACAAAGATGGTTGAACCCCAACCTGCCACTCCTCTTGCTTTCCCAAGCCCATGTTGGGAAGAGACTCAAGAATCTAGTCAAGGAGAACAACAAGAAGAGGAGCCCAACAGAAAAGAAATGACAGAACAATCTGAAGAGTTGGGATGCCAAATTTGGGTTTACAAAGATCCCCTTAATGGTCAAGCCAATAGAGGAGGTCAATATTAAAGAACCAGTGGTGGCTGAGGCTGAGTTTGTAGTAGAAGAAGATTAAGAACAACAAGAAGAAAATCAGCAGTTTGTTTATGGCTCTTTGCCTAAAGAGGATGTTGATCTGATCCAAGCTACACAACCAGAAAAGGAGGAGGAACAATCAGCTCCAAGTCCCATTGAAAAGGAGCAATCCATGAGAGATCAAATCAATGTTGAGGCACTCGAATGAAGAAGGCATCATTAAAGATTCTTTGCTTTCATTTTAAGGAACTGATTTGATTGATGAACCTTTAATGGAGGAGGACCATATAGTTTCAAAGGCCCCTAAGTGTGGAGCAAGGCTATGTAGGGAACCTTTCAGTTCTTCCTCCCACTTCATCTCCTTCAAGCTATGATATTGGAGAAGAGTTTGATCTTTCAAACTTCATGTTTGAGGAAGAGGGAAACCATGGTGAACAAGTTTCAGATCAGGAGGACACCATGAAGGAGGTTTAGCACTGCGCAGCAGATACAAGGAGGAAGATTACTTATCTCGACTTGGAGGATTTCCTTGATGGAGGGGAACCCATGGAGATCACATCATTTTTTCCTCCATCCATCTTCCACGCACATGAACCTATTGCCATGAAGGAGGATATTCAAGTGCAAAATCCTGCACTCCATAATGGCCCTCTGGAACCAAAGTTAGAAGATCTTGATCTTCCATTTTCTTCAAAAGAGGAGGAAGGAAAAGGTAGGAGGATGTCATCATCTCTCTCACACCATTCATCCAAGAAGGTCCATAAGAAAACTCTATCCTTGAGTTGAAATTTAGAACAAGGGGGCATTCAAAGGATCGAGCCTTTGCCCAATCAAGTATTTGGCTTCATTGGAGCCAAAGGAGAAGCCAAATCTGGTCATGCCCATTTCAGCATGAGGATGAGCTACAAAGCACCAAGGATCAGTAGTCATATCTCTTCAATCCAAATGTAGAGCAACTAAAAGAGGTATTGGTTTTCTATTCAGTTGATACTTTGGTGATTTGGGTGGAGGACCAGCTTATTGTCAGTTTTTCACTCATACAGAAGCTATATTTAGTGTCAAATCATTTGCATGGCTGCCCCTCTTGAGAAAGGAAGCTACTTCTCCTTGCTATATCAGGATTTGTTTAGCATTCTTTCTCTCTCGGTTAGTGTAGGAGTAGGAGTAGACTTTGTTTCTAGTAGAAGAAGTGCTTATGCACACTCTACATGTCTCATTTGAGGCATGTATGATTTAGTCTTTGTATATAAGTTTTGTTCGCACATTGCTCCAAAGGTGCATAAAGCCAGGCTCTTTAGTATTCATAGCAGGGAAACTCATAGTTACCTATAATAGTTTCCATCTTCAAAGAAAACAAATGCAGAGCAACTAAATTTGTTTCAAAATAGTCCATTTTAGGGACAGATGAAAGCCCCAGAGTTAAAATAATTTTCTACTCTCAGAAATTCCATTTTCAAGATTTCCTTATGAAAATTGAGAGTGCAGACTCAGGGTCAGACAAAACATAGAAAAGGCATACAATCAGGCTCGTAGTGGCTCAAGGATCAAGACTTATAATTTCATATCAGTTTCATGTTTATCAAGCAGACTCCATGCCCAATGGATGCTTCAAGGCCACTAGTCTCTTCATCTAGCAGAAGCAAATGTCCTCGTGAGTCACCAAATTGTTATCCCAAATTTCCCCCAGAAAATTTTGTCAAAACAAGCCTACACATAAAGAAAACATGAAGGGAAATGATTCAAACCCACGAGCTCGAGTTCTAGAACTAGAAAAGTGAAAACAAAGGCCCGAGAAAGTCAAAATTCGACCCTGCACAAGAAGAAATAGAAGAAACGGTTCTTCTGAGTGTTTCCATATCTTAAATCTATTTAAAGGGTCAAGGGAGGACTCAACAATGGAGTGGCGGGGGTAGAGAATGATTAAACGACCCTATGTGAAGAAAATGACTATGTCAAGCTCGTTTCATGTCTTAAATCTATTTTACAAGCTTCATGCAGATTCAACAATGGAATTGCAGGTCAAGAGAAGAAGGGGCAGTGCCACAAGAGAGGCCAGGAGCAAGAAAGGAAAAATGGCAAGGATCCAAAGTTTTTAGGCTCAAAAATTTGAGAAAGATTCTAAAACTTAATAAGTATGGAGAAGTAAGTGGAGGAAGCCACGTGTCCTAACGGCAATCTCTCCAAAGATGAATCCAAAGAGAGGCTCAAACAAGCGCCGCATCTCCACGTGTCCCAGGATGGAATGGAGGTAGGTTCAAGTGGTCAAACAGAGTCAAAGGCAGATGGGGCGGGGCCTCAAAAGTGGCTAAGTATGAATGTGCAGTGAGAGTGCCAAGTGTCAGCCTGGCGCATTTCCAAGAGTTGGTCCAAAGGCGGAGACCCAAATGAGCGCGAGCTCGCCACGTAGCCCAGAGTCTAAAAAGATAAGAGGGGCCGTTGAAAAGTCCACAGACCTACAGAGGCTGCCAAGTGTCAACTTGACGCTCCTCCAAAGGCAAATTTTAAATCAGGTTTTCAAGCAAGCGCAATGCTTCCACATGTTATATCGTAAAGGGGGACAGAGTTAGTTGAATTAGTCAATACATAGCCCAAGCCAGGCGGTGGAGGCTATCCAAAGTGTCCAAATGACACTGATTCAAGGATTAAATAGATAAAGGTTTTTCCAAATGATTGCCATTGATGCATGTCCCAAAGGAAAGTGGGGAGTTGGGGAAAATTTGATTCTTTGCCCCTTGTTATCACAAAAAGGGTAAAAGTTACAAAATGGCCCGTGACTCGCCATGGAGGAAAAATTCGGCATTTTAGAACCCGAGTCAAAGCCAAAGCAGGGAGTCGGAGGAAAAGGTGAAAATTTTCCTTTGACAAAATGGCACAAAGGAAAATATTGGAGCGCACCTCCCCAACCAACAAAAGGGTGCCACGTGTCCAAGCGGAGCAGCGGGGCCATGGGATTTTTCTAGATTTTGTGATTCTCGCGAAAAAGGGGAAAAGATAAATTCTAAGCCCGCAAACCTGATTTTTCCCTAATCTTGGCTGCCACATGTCCCACATTAAAGAAAGGGCCTATTTTTCAAACTGGTTTTCCCACCCATTTGTATGGACCTAATACAAACTTTGAAGGGGCATATCTTTCGACTCAGGCTCAAAATATTACAAATCTGACACCATTGGAAAGATCTCGGCCTCACCTATACCATGGAGGTCTAAGACTTTAATTTTGAGGAGGTTAGGTAAAGGAAAATGGAGGAAACATCTTCGGGCCTTCAATGCAAGATCCATTTGTCTCAACAACCAGATCGGATTCGATCTATTTCTGTCGTTTCCTCTTCTTTCAAGGTGTAAATCAAGGAATCATGCAGTAAAGATGGATTTGGGGCATATTTTATCAAAAGCATTAACAGCAGTGGTTGAGCTTCAACCCACTTTTCCCGCTTCCCTCTCTCTTTCTTCTCTCCGATCAAATCTATAAATATAGGGGCAGGATTCATTGTAAAGGGTTGTTCATTCTTCTTCCTCCCCCTCTCTCTTTCTTCTCTAGGGTTGAATGTGGAGTTTAAGCCTCCTCCCTTGGCTTTGTAATGGAATTTTCTTGCCTCTTTCCCATTAATGGTGTATTGTGTGAACTCTGGAGAAATAAAATTTGTTTTGTGATGTGTTTTGTCCATCCTTTGCTCATTTTGTTGTCTCTTCTCACCTCTCACCATTGCAGGGTATATGTGCATATCTCTGATGTCCATTGTAGGTTTTGGGAGCTGTGTTTAAGGGGTTTGAAATGGTGTTCTGTGTGAACTTTATCCTTGGTCTATGATGCATCTTTCCATCCTCTCCATTTCTCACCTCTCTCCATTTTAGGCAGTTGGGTTTGTGATCAGCAGTTCCCTTTTCTCGGTGTTATCACCTCTATGTAGTGTAGGATTTCTTTATTTTCATGCTCTCTCTCTCCCTGGTCCCTTGGAATTATTAGATTAGGAGTAGATAGTCACATTTCCTTCCTTAGAAGTAGTTTAGTGCTAGGATTAGGAAGAGGAACCAGCCTTCTCTGGAGGATCATTCCCATTTGCAAGTCCCACAGCTTGGGGAATGATCCAATGTTATTGTGATTTTGCACTAATAGTACCCATGTATCTAATATAATCACATTTACTTCCACTATATCTATCGAATATTACTCAACAATCATCCATCCACAACAAAGATTCAGAGTAATTTTTTTCACATAGTCAATGCTTATCGGGGAAGATTTGAATGCAGGAACTATTGTCCTGTCTCAATACTTGCGCATGGAGTGTTCCCTTTTAACAAACTTCCTTATATTGGGATGATGTTCTCCTAGCACAACATTTTTCATACTTCTCTCAGATCATCGATATCAGTTTGGATTGTCTCTAATGCATTCTTTTGCTCCTTTAAGTATTGTATTTCACCCTGAAGAATCCTTAGCACTTCCATGGTATCCTAATAAACCTCCTTCTGATGAGCTGGATCTAGGTACCTTACATGCAAAACCTCCTCCTTGGTGATCGTAGGCTTCGGTATGATACCTCTCTTACACATGTTTCTTCAATGGGTGTGGTAATCTTTACACTTAAGGCCTCATGTTCTGGTGCTATCTTGGGCATCCATTGATCTTCTACCGCATGCTAGATTCTAACCATCACGGTGCCTTTGTTTTCTTGCTTATGTTGCTTACTCAGATGCTCATATAAGTCTGGGCACTCCTCATAGCTATGATTCTTTCCACAAAAAGAACATGTAACATTTTGGGGACATTCGCGCCTATAATGATCAGGGGATCCACATGTATAGCACGTTCCTCGAGGAAACTCGCTTCTTCTTCCACCACGGCCTCATCCTCCGTATCCACCGTGATATCCACGTCCTCTTCCACGACCTCCTTTAAAATGGCCCTCATTCCTGTCATAGCACGTTTGATTATGATCCCGATCCTGGTTCTCATTCTTACCCTTAGAATTATCTGTTACACTTGTCTTTTGTACCCCAATGTCTATAGCATCCTGGATCTGACCAATCAATCAACAATCCTCAGTATCATGGGTCATGGACCTACAAATTTTGTAAAAGCTGGATACATTATTCCTTATCACACGCTATAACAAAGGACAGTGACTAGCATCATGATTTAAATGAAATATATCACACCCAACAATGATGAGCATACTATTTTGTGAGGACAACTATCCTTGGTGTGACCTTCTACTTCACAATCTGTATACCAAATTCTTGAGTACATTTCATGGGCTGAATTCATATCTTCTCTAACTGTTTGGCCATATCTGTAATCTATGACTCTAAGAATGGACTAACACCGGTGTCAATGCTCCCAACTTCCTTAGCATGTAAAGCTATTTCCGTGCTTTCGCGTGGATCGTGTATGGCTTATGTGGCGGTGCACTTCTGAATGGTGTAATCAATCCTCCAACGAACCATTGTGCATGTTCGCTAACGTGAATATCATAAAAAATATTAGATAGAAGTGTCTTAAAGTGGGCATCATACTCACGTACACTCTCGTGTAGTGCCTTGCTTGATATATTTGAGCGTCTGATACTTTTTTGCTCAAATTCTAGGATATAGAACTCTTTTAGAAAGCATCCTTCAACGTTACATAATCCACGCAAGTTTAATCGTGGTCAAACTTCGTATACTAGCTATGTGTTCGTCCCTTGCAAGATAAGTAGCAAATCGACTTACCTTGCTCTCGTAGCCATGATCCTTTTCACGCACCATAAGATTTCACACATGTGCACATGCTCAGCAACATCCTCTATGCCTCTATACTCTAGAAGACGAAGAGACATCTCCATATAAATGTTTTGTGGTTACTGCAGACCTTGACCACTTGATCTAAAACCTCCTATGTTTCCTATGCCTCCAAAACCACCAGATCCACCGGAACTAGAACCGCCTATACCTCTTGACTCCCCACCAGTAGTTGGAATAGGACCGGTAGATGTACTCCTTTGTGCTTTGACAATAGTACTATATTAAACCCCTACAGTTTGTGAGGTAGTTCCACTTCCATAGGTGAATCCAACATTCGGCGCACTTACGTTTTGTGCAGATGATGCACCTAAAACACGCCTATGAATAACATTGAAGTCGCTTTGTCCCGAAATTGATGTACTTGCTCTCTTACCTCACAAAATTTCTTATTGATTACTTGTCATACTAGATACTGGAAAACCAAGCACAAGGGCTAGGTCACCAAGTGGATTAAGATGCACACCCGCGGCCCAAGTAGTCTCTGTTGGCGCACTTCTATGTGAGGCCAAGGGGGGATCTCTATCATTTTTTCCAAGATGGGGGAGTTCCTGATGCTCTGCTCCACGTATTCTACGTGAGCTATAAATCCTTCACGAGCCATCTCTCTCCTCAATGCCATACTTTCTACAATGAACATTGCTTCTCTATCTCCCTCTCACATGCCTCATTATACTTAAGACGCCTTTCCTCTCTCTGCCTTTCGCCGCTAGGTCTCGCCATCTTTCACCAAACTGTTCCCGCCCTCACATGTGGTGAAGTTTATTTAGCCATTAGTTTACTAGCCAAGTTCAAAGTTACCATCAAGATCTTGATCACCAGGGGGAATGCCTTGCAAATATCTTCCTCTAGATACTTGTAAAAACTAGAATTCAATTACTCTGCGCAGAAAGAATACGTCGAAATTGGATATTCCAGAAATAACTATTTTGAACACCATGAAACCACATATCCACAATGCGAGTCTAGATTAAATCAGCATCATAAAGGGCCTCAAACTCTTCCTATGTTCGGACAAGTGCGTAATACTTCCAATTCCGTTGAGATGAATAAGCAATAAGCCACTCGTATAGTTCTACTTTGAAAGATGTAAAAATCTCTCATATAGGTTGTCATATAGATTTTTTCTACCCAAGTGCGTGCGTTAAACTCAAATACATTGTTGAACCACCATGCATATTCTTCCTCTAGATCATGTATCCACTCCTCAATACTTGCTAAAGTTAAATGGTATGTCTTCATCATGAACCATCCTGCGAAAACAATCAAAAAGAGGTCCCAAAACGGAACCAATGATGCGGCCTAGAATTTACTAGATAACACCCTAGTCACGTTGGCACATCACTCAGCCTAGACTGAGCACTCACCCAAAGTGCGCAAAGGTACTAGGTCCCTCTTTAGGGTTATTGTAGCAGGATGCTAGCGTGATGAAGGAATAAATAGATCCATAACTAATCCATCATTCTACAATGCATACCATATTCAGATTTATGAAAGAACAAGTTTAAACAATAATCATGATTGAATCAAGAACATGCACTACTTGATTACACACAGGAATGACACTTAGATTCAGCCAATAACTTCCATCTATTAATAAACACATAAGCTCCTTACAATAATGGAATTATATACCAATGCGCGTATGGATCTGATACAATAATCCCATTGTATATCTCTCTATATCTCTATCTATGTGATTCGCATCATGTATATAGGGTGGGGACTTATCCTTCACCACTTCTCTATTCCAAAAATAGGCCACATGTTATTAATAGCCACGTGTTATTTACGTACATACCACATGCAAGTGTGCTATCTATAGACTTCTTACAATTGATCGAAGTGATAGTCCTATTCTTAGCTCATCTCCATGCAAAATGCTTCTATCCAATCCTCTAAAGATAGACAATGTGTGGCGCATGCCCCGCATTGTTGGGGTGTTTTGCATACCATATTCTAAAAATAGGTCTTTATGCTCAAAATAGTCTAAGTCCCGAATGTTGAACTTACCCGTCACGCGTGTGCTATTCCTATCCACTTGCTCCCTTAAACCTGGCCTACTTTCCCGCACGGACTTCTTGTGTGAGTTCTATCAAGTTTTCTCTCGATCAACATAGATTTTGTTTGAGCTTGTTGGTGATAGTTTGCGCTTGAAGAATCTTGGTGGGTGACTCTTGGATCAAGCTCTACTATGGAAAGGTAGAAGTTATACCCTTGTTTTATTATTTTTCTTTTACTTATGTATATGTGTATATTATTGAATCTTTTGGTATTCTTGTTAGGTCCTTGAGTAGATGGCCTAAGTGTGGTGTGGGAGAGGGCTATGGGGATCTTATATGTAGGAGGCATAAGATTTTATTTCATGTCTTGGAGGGATTTGGGTTGGGTTCCCACCTTGACAAAAAAATGCTTGCATTTCTTACTTAGTTTTTATGAGGGAGATATAAGAGAAAGTAGGGAGGCATAAGAGAATGTGGGAGGCATAAGAGGATCTTGAGGGAGGCATAAGATTTGTGTAGGGGTTTTGAGATGTATATTGGAGGGTTTTAAGGTTGGCAACTAATTCCCATTGGGAGGCATAAGTGATCTCCCCATAGATCCTTGCTCCATTGGCTTGCATTTGAAGCCTTGTATATTTTGTTAGTTTCCTTCTTGTGATTGTAGTTTTTGTTAATTTTGTTTTGGTATGGATGTGAAATCTTTGTATTGTGATGTGGAAACTTGTATTGTTGCCATGAGTTGGATCCGCCTTTTATTGCATTGCGGTTAGGGCTTGGGGCCAATGAGGAGGATAGCTTCTTCTCTCATTGGATTATTGGTTGGGTGAAGAGTATTGCCTCTCCCCCTTTTTGTTGTGGATCAAGTGAAGACATGGTGGAGCTCTTGTTGATGATGTGTGTTATCCCGTAAAATTGACAAGGTCAATTTTACCGATAACCATACCGAAAATTTTGTTCCGATCCCTTGTTAGGGATCTCTTGCGTTCGGAACGTTGCAAAATCCCTTTTCCGGGAAATCTAGTTTTCCGAACTTAGTCATTTTTGGTCTTTTGGCTGGGCACATGGAATTACTATGTAACACCAACTTTTGGTGCGCCCCTTTAAAACCTTTGGCGCATATTTTCCTGTGTCAACAGACCTTTTGGTGTGCCTTGATATGTTGAGTCTTCCCCGTGTGCCAAGGCGCATGTGCCTTCGTGTTAGCAACCCTTTTGTTGCGCCACTTTTTGGTGCGCGAGGCGCACATAATCTCATGTCGACACCACTTTTGGTGCGCCAAAGGCGCACTTAATTCCATGCTGGCAAGTGCTTTGGTGCGCCAAAGGGCATGCTTTCCTATGTCGATAGTAATTTTCATGCGCCCTTTACAAAGTTGGTGGTGCATTTATTACTGACTCACCTATATATATATTTTGCTGCTGCAAATGTCATTATCACCAGAGCAATCACGTTTTTTATATTTTCTCGAACTGTCAAAGACACCTACCCCATCGTTTTTCAACACATAGTGGACCGTTTGCACGTTTTTCACTATTTATCCGGGTAAGAGGTTCTTATCTCTTTCGTGTGTTTTGCGTTTTTGGTTCTTTGAATGCTTGTTGGTTTGGTTTTGGAATTGAAATATTGAACTAGCCCCCTTGCTTGTCTTTCCCTATTCCTCCCCCTCTTTCCAGATCTGCTGGTAGAGGAAGTTGTTCTGAAAGCATGGTTTAAATCCCTTCTGGTTAAGCCATTTCATTACCCAAATAACCCTGCAAAAAGAGGAAAAGAAAAGAAAAGAGAAGCTAAACCATGTGAAAAACCCCTCTGAGGGTGATTAAAGCTCTAAAAAGACTATTTTCCTTTTTCCCTTTGGCGCATTGGCACGTCCTGCAACATCAAAAATAGTTGCGCCCTTGGCGCATCTGTCACCCCTGCAACATGATTAAAATCTGCACCAATGGCGCACCCATCATGCCTGTTACATCATGAACTTTTGCGCCCTCAAGCGCGCAAATTTTTGCATGCTGCAAAATGCTAGCCTTGTGCCCTCCTTGGCGCACCCAGCATCGGTGCAACATCAGCTTAATCCACGCTAAGTACAAAGCTTTGAAGGCGCAAGCGCATTCCCCATTACAACATCATGTTGTGTAGACCCTCAGTGCGCCACGCCAAGTTACCTTTGGCGCATGAAAAGTTCCTGTTACACAAACCATACATGCGCCTTTGGCACACCAATTTTCTATGCAACATGAAAGATACATGATACATGTAACGCCCCCTTTACAAAATGTACCCTGCAGTATCTATGCGCCATGCGCCTTTGGCGCTGATTTAACCCTTGCAACACCTTTTTCCTGTGCGCCTTACCTATTTAGCCCTGTAAGCTGCAGCTTTCATGCGCCCTGCGCCCTGAGCCTCAAAATCACTAACTCTTTCTTCTGTTAACACTTCAATGGAAGATCAAATGGCTAATACAACCTTTTTGCATTGGGTCTCGCTTCTTCTTCGTGCAGATCAGCAACTAAGCTCGGAAGAACATATGTCTACATCAAGCAAGAGACCTACCAAATCCAAAGGGAAGGCCAAACTTACAGAAGAAGAGATGAAATACAAGTATCAGAGAGTCGAATGCGACTCCCGTGCCGAATGTGACCTAGACATCAGAGACTCAGAGTTGGGTCACATTGATATGGAGGAATTCTGGGTCAGGACTCAGAAGGTAACAAGAAGTCCATGGATGGACAAACTAATGGCGTGCCCTACACTTCACCGGAGGAATCCCGGTCAGTGTTGTCGACAATGAATTCATGATGGTAGTTGCCCGGTGCTACAACAAGGACACAAGGTGTGTCATAAATGACAAGGGCGAGGTCGTCATTAACCTCACTGCCCGCCACTTTGAAATAATACTCGGCATTCCTCATCATCGGCACTTTGTGGCCATCAGCCGAGAGGATTGTATTAAGGCCTAGGATGACCATGAAGATCAGTGCATGTAGCTGATGAATGAGGTCTATTTGAAAAACAAAAAGGTAGTGACCCGATGGCCACAAATCATTCACCGAAGTGATTTTTCGGAGGAGCTCAGTGACACCATCACTTTCTGGCGGGGTCTTTGGGCTTCTGACGACGCCCACTTTTTCCATAAATGGATGTTGCGGTACTTAGAGACCATGAATAAGAATATGCCCGATCAGCGCTTCGAATGGGCGAGAGATTATAAGCGGCACAATCTCTCGAACAACTTCAACAATTCAATACAACAGGGAGATTCTACATGAATTCCTATGTTGTTTATGCTGCAGCATCAGAAAGAGACTACCCAGGCCTGATGCGAGTGGGGTTTGGCCTCAGGTCAAAATATATGAATACTACCCAGAGTTGAGGTTGGAGAATAGCATCCCTCAATTCACAAAAATCAACGATGTGTTTTTCTACCACATCATCTGCCTGTTGAGGCCAAATATGACTTACGGTCGCACGACCAAGAGCATAGTGGCAGCCACTGAGAAATGGGGGGCCCTGTTCACCCAATTTCCCACATTCACCTATCTAAGGGCAGCTAACTTCCTGGGAGAACCAACCAGACTGCCGAGGTATGCTGGACCCAAACTGATTCTGCTGGAACTATCAAGGCAGCTGATCACCTATCATGAGAAGTGCCTCAAAAGAAAGAAGGGTGGAACTCCTTTCCCCCTCACAGTGGGCAGATATACATGCCTTACCCATCATAAGGCAAAGGACATGTTTGCGAGA
Organism: Taxus wallichiana var. yunnanensis; assembly: GCA_018340775.1. NCBI lineage: Eukaryota > Viridiplantae > Streptophyta > Pinopsida > Cupressales > Taxaceae > Taxus > Taxus wallichiana. The sequence continues at coordinate 250,852,455 of CM031241.1, read as the reverse complement.
GTGGAGCTTAATTTAAAACATGATTTCCCGGCCAGGACCTACCTTTGACCCAAGTTGTCGCGAGGCGAAACTCAATCCAATCCATGTCCCTCAGATCGAGGACATCTACATCGACGTCATCCATGAGGTTGAGCTCAGGAGAAAGGACCATTCTCGCTTAGCCTTGGCAGAAATCATCCAATACGGGGTAGCAATTGTTCCCAAAGGCTTCCAAACTACGGAGGATGAAGTAGACCAAGTATATACTAACACGGATGGGGACAATTGGCCTTTTCCAGCCATTGATCGAACTAAGGCACCTCAGACGATTGAGGAGAGGGTCAAGGAAACTCTGCGCAGAACAGAGCATTGGTGCCGGATGAACGGGTTAATCTACCTCGGGGTTGATTTCACAACCTCCCCATTGGGTAACGCACCTCCCCGATCTAAACAGCAGCCTAAAGGCAAGGGAAAAGGCGTAGAAGGTGAATCCAGCACCATTCGAGAAGAAGCCCCTGAGAGTCCTCCTTCCGTGGCACCCGAACAGGTAATAACTCTGGTTACGCCAGAGAAAGAAGCAGAAGAGGATATTCCAATAGGCCCATCCACTCAGGATGTCGGCATTGCTACAACAACCGAGGTCCTTTCTGTCCCTTCTTCTTCTCTTCCTTCCCCTCCTCGAGTGACTCAAGCGACCATCCCTTTGATCATGTCCTCTCCCCCTTCTTCTACTATTCCTCCCGCTTCTTCGTCCATCTTCTCTTCCCTCGTGGATCTTTCCCCCTCCATTTCTTCCCTCATCTCTGAGCTCCCTTCCCTTCCTATGTCTTCCTCAGCTGTAGTTTCCCTTCCTCCCATGGGCACTTCTTCGGCTATTCTCTCCATGCCGCCTCCACGTGTCTCCACGTTTTTCCCCTCTACTACTGCAGCTGCCCCCTTCTCCATTTCCGGCCCTTCTCCCATAGGTCCAGCCTGGATCTCCCAGCAGCTTAAGTCAGCAAAAGAGGAAAGTTCCCATCGCTCCGATGGACTTTTCTGTAATCCCATCTAAGGGGAAAAGAAGCAGAAGCCCGTCACACGCTTCTCTCAAAGTGCTTTGCGGGAGAGAGGGTTATGGAGATCGCGTACCCCAATCCTCTCAAGGAGAAAAAGGATCTGTCTCTCGACAGATTATACTGTGACCCAAGTCACAATGGGGACGTCTTCTGAAAGTCTTCAGGGGGAGGCCCTTTCTGCAGTTGACGCCCTCTGCAAGAAGCTTCAGGAAACAAAAGAGGAGAAAAGGCAACTGAAAGAGCAAAATAAATATCTGCTCCAAGCCTTACAGAAAATGGGCAGTGCGCCTCCCACAACTGCCGCCGAGACTTCTGAGCTTCTAAGCCAGGAGAAAATTAATGAATATGCAAAGATCGGCGAGCAGGGTATGGCCGTTTCCGCTTGGAGGAGCCAAATCCTCAAAGACAGTGAAAAAGTAATCGCTAGAGTTCTCTAACTTGTATTTGAACATCAACAAGGTGAATAAAGAGCTCCAAGCGTTAGCGGGACCCATATCGGAAGAGTTGGAACATGCATGATAGACTACAAAGCCACGAGACCTTTGAAACAAATGTTCGACTATTTAGTCGAAGATCAGTCCAAGTTCGGCGTCTTCGGCCATCCCAGGGCCCTCAACAAAATCATGTCCACTCTGGATTACCGGGTGGATCAGCTGGAATTTGTCTTAGAAAAGATTGACAAAGTGAAGGAAGAAGCCCTGGATGCGATGCACCAAATGGAACGGATCGTTCTTAACATGTCGCCAGGGTTACTTACTCCTTCCTTCACTTTAAGGAAAGCTGATGAAACCACCCAGATCTTTAAAGAGATCGTTTCTCAAGGGATGGGGCCAGAGGTCACTTTTGACGCAGAGTCTATCAACAACCTGCTGGCCTGCCGGGACTTCATTGGGTTACTCATTGAAGCGGAAAAAGACTATTCCAAACTCCCCGAGAAACTCATAGATGAGCGGGAGACTTGTGAGGTGATCAGTGATCGGCACAAGGATCCTTCCCAGGATCAGCTAGGGCCAATGATCAACAAGTTTATGGAATACCGCTCTCAATTCCATATCTCGTCACCTGAGCAACAACAAAAGCAGTCCACCCCCTTTCGGCCGCAGGATGACGACGACGAGTAGCTTCTTCTTCTTCTTCTTCTCTCTCTCTCTCTTCTTCGACTTTCTTTTTGGGAATATCTGGAGTATGTTGACACAAATGATGACATCATCCATGTTGCATCATGGGATGATGTCATCCATCAAGTTGTCAAAAGTCAACATGACTTTTAGATATTTTGTAAATATCTTTGTAAATAAGTTGTTGGCTCCTTTTTGCCTTCTTTTCTCTCCTTCTTCTATAAATACCCCAATACTTGTTGTATTGGGATGGATGAGTGAATATCTTTCAGATGAAAAATAGAAGTAAGGAGAAAAGACTTTGAGCTTTTTGTAATAGAAGGAAAATATTAATACAATATTTAGACTTTGTGCTGAATACATGTGTTATGTGCATTAGATCTTTCTTACGTCAGATCTGTGTGTTTATCTGTTGGATCTGCTTCTATTTTATTGTCATTTATTCATCATCAGTATTGCTTTGCTCATTTATGCAAGTAGGTTTGGCTCTGTTTACTACCAATCCCAAAACATAAACCTTCTGACCTTTCTGCTTTGGAATTCATTTCTTTTCTCCCTTCGGACCTGCTCTTTCTTCATCCCCTCTTCCTTTCCTTTCTTTTCGCAGTCGGAAACACCCCTACTGGGATGAGATCCCAAACCCCCGAAGGTAGAATTTGTGAGACTTGCATAGATTCCTACTGGTAGAATAGCAATAAACCAGTTTCGCTTTGCTGACTCAAAGAGGGGCTATGCCCTACACACTGCTGTTAGCTCGTTTATCCATAGATCTGCCCAAGCGACATAGATTTTCGGACCAATAGTTTTTGGCGACTCAGCTGGGGATCGAACAGATCTATCAGATCTATGATGGTGGTAGGATAGAAAATCAGAGAAATCAGAAAAATCACTGCCTGTTTGCAAATCTGCACTTTTTGTTAAAAATCCAAAGATTTTGTAAAGGTGATCCAAATCAAAAAATTTCTTCTGAGATCCATAGATCTGGCCTAGTTGAAGGTCTTTAGTTCACTGAGTTTTTATAGAAATCAGTATTTTGCCATAGATATGAGTTTTTGACTGTCTACCAAAAGATTGAAACCCTTTGAAAAAGTCAAAATTAGATCTGAAAATCAGCTTGCTAATCTTCTCTACCATTTTATCCTCGATTGTTATTTGTCATTAACCGCAATCGGTTTTCTGAAGAGGATAGTTTTAAATATTTAGAAAAGTACATCTTTTTGGTTTTGCGAGAAAAGCCAGAAAATCAGCAAGTACAGCCAAAAGAAATTTTGAATCGCACTACAAAATCACGGATCAGATCGGAAAGACACGGCTGGCGGTGAACCCTTTACGCGTAGCAGGAGAGCTCATGGAGAAACTGATCCTATTTTCGATTTGCTTCAAAGGCACAATTTTAGCGTAACACCGGCATGTTTTTCAACGCTAAGCTCGGCTGACCGGTCATCCAGGAGTGTCTCACCTCCACGAAGGAAAAATATTTCGCAAGGGGCATCCACATCCCTTTGTAGTGCCTTGCTACTCAGTGGAACCACACTTCCATCTCGTGTTCTTTTTCCAGCTTTTCAGATGGCGGTACCATGGGGAAATGCTATGGGTCCCTTAGCTTTACCACATCCAGTTCACGCGCTCCCTCACGGAAACCGAAAGAATTTTCCCAAATTCGATGGGAGCGGAAATCAAAGCACGGATTCCCACATATCTGCATTCATTATGTCATGCAGTATCCTGGATGTAACTCACGAAGATGTGTCGGTTCACCTTTTAAGAAACTCTACAAGGGCCCGCAGCTGAATGGTTTCAGCATTTGCCGGCCGGATCTATTACGAGTTGGGCCACCTTGCGGGATGCTTTTGAAGACAGGTACAAACCTTCAGAAGATGCATTTGCATTATTATCACGGATCACTCACCTAAAGAAGGAGGCAAATGAGACCATGCGCGATTTTATCGCCAGGTTCAATGCATTAATCAATCGTGTCCTGTTGCCATGCTTCCAACGCTGGAAAATCAAAAGTGTTTCTTCGTAAATGCTATGAGCTCAAAAGTTAGTTTCTTGCTCCTTCAAGAGCGAGTGGCTACCTTGATTCTCGCCCAGGCCGCTGCCATTCGAATAGAAGATAATTTGATAATATCTGGCGAATTGAAAAAGGAATCATCCAAGCCTAAATCTTGGGCCCTTCGCCCACTTCCTTCGTCGATCCGGCCTTTCAAAAGATGGCGAACGACTTGCTTGCATTAAAGAAGCAGTTGGCTCAGGCTTCCCCCAATTCCTCATACCGGGATATTCCACGGAGGAATTTCGTTCCTAACAATATTTCACAAAGGCCGCGCTTACCCATGGCTGCTCCATGGTGGCGCTTGAGGCTCCTCGGTCAGCTCTTTCGCGAAATTGAAGAAGAAGAGCAGTATTATGAAGAACCTTCATCTCAAGGCGAAGATGATCAAGATGTCGGTGAACCGACTGGCGACTCTACTATCGGGTATATGGAATTTGATGAGGAAGAATCGATGAAGAAGAGGGTACCTAGGGGATATGCAAGCGGACAATCATACGTTGTTTTTACCCGCTCATGAGAAGGAAAAGAAGCGAGTCTGCCCATGTACAAGAGAGAGAAGGCTGTGTCAAACGCGCCTCGATCATTGCTAAAAGAGGTAATCCTCTTCTACTCAACTCCACTGGCAAGTCTTTTACAAGAGAAATCTTTTCCCCCATCTCTCCTCCAAATCAGTCCTCTCATGTTCCTACCAAGACCGGTAATCCTATTCCACCATCGCGAAGTGAGGACTCATTCCTTCACCAACGACCCTTGGCCGCATTTGATATCATAGATCATGCAAAAAGACCAAGATCCAAATGTACTAAGTTGAGTACCTTGATCAAATCCCGAACAGCTTGTAAGATTGACCAAGTATATTCAAAGTCAAGCTTTTGTATCTAAGTAGGTTTCCCCAAAAGGAATCCTTTCCACTCCTTCTGAATCCCACATAAATGTTGCCTCAACATCTGCATCAGGCAAGATAGAGCCTTTCTATCTCTCCCTCCTAATCAATGGTCACAAGTTGAGTAACTGCATAATTGATTCGGAGCTTCTGATAACGTCATGCCGGCAAAAGTCACCCATGCTTTGGGCCTCACCCTTACCAAGCCTTTTGGCAGATGTTATTCCTTGGAAACCAAGCAGGTTCCGTTGATTGGCCAAATCAAAGACGCGTAATTTGCATTTGCGGCATTCCCAGAGAAGAGAGTAAAGATGACAGTCCTCGTTGCTGACATTCCAGCCTACGGAATTTTGCTGGGAAGAAGCTTTTGCAGCGAAGTTGGTGGGGAAATTCATATGGATTGGTCTAAGGCTAGAATTCCCGTCAAAGGTGTAATGCAGACTTTGGAGCCAGAATCACAAAAGAAGTACTTGGTTACTAGCTCTGAGGACCCCAAAGCTCAAATCCTTTTTGAATCATCAGGGATGGGGAACTATTTCTTGTCTACCGAGTCTGACAAAATGGTTGTTCTCGTTCAAGAAGGAGATCTTAATAAGATCTGGACCTTGCAGTTCGATGGCAGCTGTGCAACCAGCGGATGTGGCACCGGAGCCGTGCTAATATCTCCCGAGGAAGAAGTCATTCCTCTCTCTTTCAAGTTGCAGTTTTTTAACACAAATAATACTGCTGAGTATGAATCTTTGCTACTTGGCATGCAAGCCGCAAAAGAAAGAGGGATTAAGAATCTGAAAGTGCAAGGTGATGCGAGCTAGTTGTGAATCAAGTTAAAAGGATTTACCAAGTGAAGAATGAAAGGCTCAGGCATTACCGTAATGCGGTGTGGGACAGCATTGAAGAGTTTGATGCTTTTTCAATTGAATCCATTCCAAGAGCCCAAAATGACATGGCCGATTCATTGGCTGTTTCAGCATCCCTCATGCTCCCTCACCCAGGTTTGAAAACAAACAAATACACCATTGAGGTGGTTTTCCGCCCGAGCGTGCCAGACAATTCTCAGCATTGGCAAGTATTCAACGATGATAATCAACTCATTGCCTTTCTAGAGAAGGCGGAAAATTTTAAAGAATTGCACTTTGAAGGATCTACTTCCACTTGCCGTGAATCAGTCACCGATCAAGGCGATGAATCTGAAGGGAATGACGGCATATGTCAGCTCAAAGGAAATAAAATTCCAAAGGGCCTGGTTTCTCTGGAGCGGTTGTTCGACAGGCATGATCGTTTTGTGAAAAAGAAGAGGCGAGATGATCCTGACTCATCCCCAGAAACCGAACCGGTCAATATAGGTTCGGTAGAGCACCCACAATTTGTGAACATTGGAAAATGTTGCATGCCTGAAGAGAAGCGGAAATTTGTCAAGTTGCTGAAGAAATACATGGATGTATTGGCATGGTCCTATGCCGATCTAAAGTCTTTTAAGCCAAAAGACGTCCAGCATGACATCCCGTTGAAAGAAGATGTCAAAGCCTTTCGCCAGAAGCAGAGGCATTATAATCCTAAGATCTCAGGCACCATCCAGGCTGAAATTCAGAAAATGCTTGGATGCGAGAATCATCTTTCCTATCCATCACAGTACTTGGGTAGCAAATATTGTGCCAGTGCGCAAGAAAAATGGCGAGATACGCATATGCGTAGACTTTCGCAATTTGAATCAGGCTTCCTTGAAAGACAACTACCCACTTCCTATAATGGATCAAGTTACGCAGCGATGGCTGGATCGGAGATCTTGTCCATGCTTGATGGTTTTTCAGGCTATAATCAGATTGAAGTTTCACCTGAAGATCAATTTAAAACAGCATTCACTACTCCCTGGGGTACATTTGCCTACAGCAGGATGCCTTTTGGCCTAACTAATGCTGGCGCCACTTTTCAGCGGGCCATGGACTTTGCATTCAAAGGTATGATGGGGAAGGTCATTGTGGTTTATCTAGATGACTTAACTGTGTTCTCTAAATGACGAAATGATCATTGTGATCATTTGGAGCAAGTATTGGCCAGGTGCCGAGAACATGGGATCTCCCTAAACCCAAAAAAGTCTGTTTTTGGAGTCACGGAAGGAAAGTTGCTAGGGCATGTGGTTAGCAAAGAAGGAACAAAGATAGATACCGAAAGAGTTAAGGCTATTCAAAGCCTTACTCTGCCTACAAGCAAGACTGGTGTTCATTCTTTCTTGGAAAGGTGAACTTTCTCAGGCGTTTTGTTCCTGACTTTGCTGAGAAGACTCGTCACATATTGAACATGATGAAGGGGTCACCAACTTTCAGATGGAGCGAGGAAGGGAAGAGGTCGTTTGAAGAAATAAAAGCTTCCGTTGCTCACGCACCAGTCCTGGTATGTCCCGATTTCTCCAAGGACTTCATCATGTATAGTTACGCATCTGAGCATACTGTGTCCATAATCTTGATGCAAAAGAATTCGGAGGATGTTGAATCTCCGATTGCGTTCATGAGCTCTCCCCTCAAGCCTCACGAACTAAAAATGTCTCAACTGGAAAAGCATGCCTTCGCCGTTGTCAAAGCAGTGAAAAATTTCAGGTATTACATTCTAAACTCTCATACGGTGGTGCTGGTCCCTGACACGGTCAAATCAATTCTAACTCAACAGGAGTTAGGAAGCTTGCGAGGAAATTGGATCGCAAAGGTCCAGGAGTATGACCTGGATATTAAACCAACCAAGCTGGTAAGGGGCAAGGGCCTATGTCAGCTTATGGCTGAAAACAAAGATTCAGAAAACCCTGATGAAAGGGGTGACTACACCGATGAAGCACAGGACCGGCTGGAAAAACCCGATTCACTGCCTCTGGTCCTATTTGTTGCGACTAGTGATGAATGGTATTCCGATATCGCTTTCTTCCTCACCTACGGCGAATGCCCAGTGCACCTAACTGCAAAGGAGAAGCGCACTATAAAGCTCAGAGCAGCTAAATATGTCATCTGGGATGATGGTTTATATAAACGTGGGATAGATGGCGTCTTTTTGCGATGTGTTGACAAACCACAACAGGTAAAGTTACTCGAAAGTTTTCATAATTCAGCCTGTGGAGGTCATTTCTCTTCCTCGTGAATGACACATAAGATCATCAGGCAGTACTATTGGTGACGCTCTTCGAGATACGACCACAGGGTGGCAAAGTGTGAACCTTGCCAGCAGTTCGTCGGCAAGCCCAAGTTGGTTGCTTTTCCCCTTAGGCCTGTCATTGTCAACAAACCATTGAGCGATGGGAATTGATTTTATTGGTGCACTCAATCCTCAATCAAGTGCCAGACATAGTTATGTCCTTACAGCAATGGATTACTTCACCAAGTGGGTGGAAGCCATACCTGTCAAGCATGCCACTTCTGAGGTGGTTTGCAATTTCATTAAAGAAAATATCATTGTCAGGTTTGGCGTTCCAAACAAGATTATTGCTGATAATGCTTCTAACTTCTCCTCACGAGAAGTTATTAGTTTTTGCTATGAATATGGGATAACTTTGGCTCACGCCTCAGATTATTACCCTCAGGGAAATGGTCAGGCGGAATCCAGTAACAAGAACTTGGTGACCATCATACGAAAGTTAGTGGATGAGAATCAACGAATGTGGCACAAGTCTTTGTACGACGCTTTGTGGGCCGATCGTATTACTCCCAAGAGGTCTCTCGGCATGTCACCTTTCCAAGTGTTATATGGCACTGATGCCGAGCTTCCCATTTCTGCTGAACTTCCTGCTCTGCGCTTGGCACGAGCTATCGAAGATGAAACTTTCCAAAATTCTCTTGAAAAGAGAATCATGTATCTAACAGAGCTCGAAGAAAAGAGAGTAAGAGTGGTCGACAGGATCACCGAACATCAGAATCAAGTCAAGAGATTATTCGATAAAAAAGCTAAGCAAAGGATTTCCAAGTGGGAGACCTCGTCCTTCTGTGGGACAAGCGAAGAGAGCCAAAGGGCATGCACGGAAAGTTTGATTCCCTGTGGAGAGGGCCCTTCAAGATCAAGCAGCTCAACGGAGAGAATAGTTTCTATCTCTCATATCTGGATGGAACCGAGCTCCCGCTTCCTTATAGCGGGCAACATCTGAAAATTTTCAAGAAGTAGAGCTTGCTCTCTTCTTTGTACAGTTTGCTTTAGTTGTGTGTTTGTTTTCATCGTGTGTTTGCTTTCGGTTTGTTGTGTGTTTCCTTTGTTCTCCCTCAGTCGCCCTTGTTTTTGACTCTGTTACCCAATGGATAGGCACATGAGATCTGGGATTCTCTACCCCCAAGTTTGCTCAGGGATAGTCCCCAGAAAGAGCCAGCTGTTATCCCGTAAAATTGACAAGGGCAATTTTACCGATAACCATACCAAAAATTTTGTTCGATCCCTCGTTAGGGATCCCTTGCGTTCGGAACGTTGCAAAATCCCTTTTCCGGGAAATCTGGTTTTCCGAACTTAGTCATTTTTGGTCTTTTGGTTGGGCGCATGGAATTACTATGTAACACCAACTTTTGGTGCGCCCCCTTTAAAACCTTTGGCACATATTTTCCTGTGTCAACAGACCTTTTGGTGCGCCTTGATATGTTGAGTCTTCCCTGCGTGCGCCAAGGCGCATGCGCCTTCGTGTTAGCAACCCTTTTGTTGCGCCACTTTTTGGTGCGCCAAAGGCGCACATAATCTCATGTCGACACCACTTTTGGTGCGCCAAAGGCACACTTAACTCCATCTTGTGCAAGTGCTTTGGTGCGCCAAAGGGCGCATGCTTTCCTATGTCGACAGTAATTTTCATGCGCCCTTTACAAAGTTGGTGGCGCATTTATTACTGACTCACCTATATATATATTTGCGCGCCTGCAAATGTCATTATCACCAGAGCAATCACGTTTTTCTTATATATCTCTAAGCACAGTCATCAAGCTTTTTTGCCTGTCGTTTTCAACACATAGTGGACCCGTTTGCACGTTTTTCACTATTTATCCGGGTAAGAGGTTCTTATCTCTTTCGTGTGTTTTTTTTTTGGTTCTTTGTATGCTTGTTGGTTTGGTTTTGGAATTGAAATATTGATCTAGCCCCCCCTGCTTGTCTTTCCATATTCCTCCCCCTCTTTCCAGATCTGCTGGTAGAGGAAGTTGTTCTGAAAGCATGGTTTAAATCCCTTAAAGCTTAAGCCATTTCATTACCCAAATAACCCTTTGCAAAAGAGGAAAAGAAAAGAAAAGAGAAGCTAAACCATGTGAAAACCCCTCGAGGGTGATTAAAGCTCTAAAAAAAAGACCATGCTTTTTCTTTTTCCCTTTGGCGCATTGGCAACGTCCCGCAACATCAAAACATTGCGCCTTTGGCGCATCTGTCATACCTGTTACATGATTAAAATCTGCCCTCATGGCGCACCCTCATGCTTGTTACATTACTCATGAACTTTTTAAGCCCTCAAATGCTTCCTTCGATGCAACACAAAATAGCCTTGCGCCCTCCTTGGTGCACCCAGGCATCGGTGCAACATCCCTTAATCGTGCTAAGTACAAAGCTTTGAAGGTGCGGCGCATTTCCCATTACAACAACATCATGTTGTGTAGACCCTCAGTGCGCCGCGCCAAGTTGCCTTTGGCGCACGAAAAGTTCATGTTACACAAAACATACATGCGCCTTTGGCGCACCAATTTTCTATGCAACATGAAAGATACATGCGCCTTTGGCGCATCCACAAAATGTCTCCACCCCTTTACAAAATCTATGTATCATCGCATGCCATGCCTTTGGCGCTGATTTAACCCTATGACACCTTTTCTGCGCCTTACCTTTTAGCCTGTAAGTGCTGCACTTTCATGCGCCTGCGCCTGAGCCTCAAAATCACTAACTCTTTCTTCTGTCAACACTTCAATGGAAGATCAAATGGCTAATACAACCTTTTTGCATTGGGTCTCGCTTCTTCTTCATGCAGATCAACAACTAAGCTCAGAAGAACATATGTCTACATCAAGCAAGAGACCTACCAAATCCAAAGGCAAGGCCAAACTTACAGAAGAAGAGATGAAATATAAATATCAGAGAGTCAGAATGCCTGACTCCCAGGCCGAATGTGACCTAGACATCAGAGACTCAGAGTTGGGTCACATTGATATGGAGGAGTGAATTCTAGTCGGGACTCGAGAAGGTAACAAGAAGTCCATGGATGGACAAACTAATGGGCAGTGCCCTACACTTCACTGGAGGAATCCCAGTCAGCGCCGTCAACAATGAATTCATGATGGTAGTTGCCCGGTGCTACAACAAGGACACAAGGTGTGTCGTAAATGACAAGGGCGAGGTCGTCATTAACCTCACTGCCCGCCACTTTGAAATAATACTCGGCATTCCTCATCATCGGCACTTTGTGGCCGTCAGCCGAGAGGATTGTATTAAGGCCTGGGATGACCATGAAGATCAGTGCATGCAGCTGATGAATGAGGTCTATTTGAAAAACAAAAAGGTAGTGACCCGATGGCCACAAATCATTCACCGAAGTGATTTTTCGGAGGAGCTCAGTGACACCATCACTTTCCTGAGCAGGGTCTTTGGGCTTCCTGACGCCCACTTTTTCCATAAATGGATGTTGCGGTACTTAGAGACCATGAATAAGAATATGCCCGATCAGCGCTTCGAATGGGTAGAGATTATAAGCAGCACAATCTCTGAACAGCTTCAACAATTCAATACAACAGGGAGATTCTACATGAATTCCTATGTTGTTTCTGTTTGCTGACATCAGAAAGAGACTACCCAGGCCTGATGCGGAGTGGGGTTTGGCCTCAGGTCAAAATATATGAATACTACCCAGAGTTGAGGTTGGAGAATAGCATCCCTCAATTCACAAAAATCAACGATGTGTTTTTCTACCACATCATCTGCCTGTTGAGGCCAAATATGACTTACGGTCACACGACCAAGAGCATAGTGGCAGCTACTGAGAAATGGGGGGCCCTGTTCACCCAATTTCCCACATTCACCTATCTAAGGGCAGCTAACTTCCTGGGAGAACCAACCAGACTGCCGAGGTATGCTGGACCCAAACTGATTTTGCTGGAACTATCAAGGCAACTGATCACCTATCATGAGAAGTGCCTCAAAAGAAAGAAGGGTGGAACTCCTTTCCCCCTCACAGTGGGCAGATATACATGCCTTACCCATCATAAGGCAAAGGACATGTTTGCAGAGTTGGAGCTGCTTAATTTAAAACATGATTTCCCGGCCAGACCTACCTTTGACCCAAGAAGTTGTCTGCCAAGGGTGAAACTCGATCCAATCCACATCCCTCAGATCGAGGACATCTACATCGACGTCATCCATGAGGTTGAGCTCAGGAGAAAGGACCATTCTCACTTAGCCTTGGCAGAAATCATCCAATACGGGGTAGCAATTGTTCCCAAAGGCTTCCAAACTACGGAGGATGAAGTAGACCAAGTATATACTAACACGGATGGGGACAATTGGCCTTTTCCAGCCATTGATCGAACTAAGGCACCTCAGACGATTGAGGAGAGGGTCAAGAAACTCTGCGCAGAACAGAGCATTGGTGCCGGATGAACGGGTTAATCTACCTCGGGGTTGATTTCACAACCTCCCCATTGGGTAACGCACCTCCCGATCTAAACAGCAGCCTAAAGGCAAGGGCAAAGGCGTAGAAGGTGAATCCAGCACCATTCGAGAAGAAGCCCCTGAGAGTCCTCCTTCCGCGGCACCCGAACAGGTAATAACTCTGGTTACGCCAGAGAAAGAAGCAGAAGAGGATATTCCAATAGGCCCATCCACTCAGGATGTCGGCATTGCTACAACAACCGAGGTCCTTCTGTCCCTTCTTCTTCTCTTCCTTCCCCTCCTCGAGTGACTCAAGCGACCATCCCTTTGGTCGTGTCCTCTCCCCCTTCTTCTACTATTCCTCCCGCTTCTTCGTCCATCTTCTCTTCCCTCGCGGATCTTTCCCCCTCCATTTCTTCCCTCATCTCTGAGCTCCCTTCCCTTCCTATGTCTTCCTCAGCTGCAGTATCCCTTCCTCCCGTGGGCACTTCTTCGGCTATTCTCTCCATGCCGCCTCCACGTGTCTCCACGTTTTTCCCCTCTACTACTGCAGCTGCCCCCTTCTCCGTTTCCGGCCCTTCTCCCATAGGTCCAGCCTGGATCTCCCAGCAGCTAAGTCAGCAAAAGAGGAAAGTTCCCATCGCTCCGATGGACTTTTCTGTAATCCCATCTAAGGGGGCAAAGAAGCAGAAGCCCGTCACACGCTTCTCTCAAAGTGCTGCGGGAGAGAGGGTTATGGAGATCGCGTACCCCAATCCTCTCAAGGAGAAAAAGGATAAGTCTCTCAGTTATCTTGTGACCCAAGTCACAATAGGGACGTCTTACGAAAGTCTTCGGGAGGCCCTTTCTGCGATTGACACCCTCTGCAAAGCTTCGGAAAACAAAGGAGAAAAGGCAATTGAAAGAGCCAAAAATAAATATCTTCTCCAAGCCTTACGAGAAAATGGGCGGTGCGCCTCCCACTGCCGCCGCCGAGACTTGAGCTTATAAGCCACGAGAAAATTAATGAGTATGCAAAGATCGGCGAGCAGGGTATGGCCGTTTCCGCTTGGAGGAGCCAAATCCTCAAAGACAGTGAAAAAGTAATCGCCGAGTTCTCTAACTTGTATTTGAACATCAACAAGGCGAATAAAGAGCTCCAAGCGTTAGCGGGACCCATATCGGAAGAGCTGGAACATGCTAGAATGCAGCACGAGACCTTCCAACAAATGTTCGACTGTTCAGTCGAAGATCTGGTCAAGTTCGGCGTCTTCGGCCATCCCAGGGCCCTCAACAAAATCATGTCCACTCTAGATTACCGGGTGGATCAGCTGGAATTTGTCCTAGAAAAGATTGACAAAGTGAAGGAAGAAGCCCTGGACGCGATGCACCAAATGGAATGGATCGTTCTTAACATGTCGCCAGGGTTACTTACTCCTTCCTTCACTTTAAGGAAAGCTGATGAAACCACCCGGATCTTGAAAGAGATCGTTTCTCGAGGATGGGGCCGAGAGGTCACTTTTGACGCGAGTCTATCATCAACAACTGGCTTGGCTGCGGGACTTCATTGGGTTACTCATTGAAGCGAAAAAGACTATTCCAAACTCCCCGAGAAACTCATAGATGAGCGGGAGACTTGTGAGGTGATCGGTGATAGCGGCACGAGATCCTTCCCAAGATCAACTAGGGCCCATGATCAACAAGTTTATGGAATACCGCTCTCAATTCCATATCTCGTCACCTGAGCAACAACAAAAGCAGTCCACCCCCTTTCGGCCGCAGGATGACGATGATGAGTAATAGCTTCTTCTTCTTCTTCTTCTCTCTCTCTCTCTTGACTTTCTTTTTGGGAATATCTGGAGTATGTTGACACAAATGATGACATCATCCATGTTGCATCATGGGATGATGTCATCCATCAAGTTGTCAAAAGTCAACATGACTTTTAGATATTTTGTAAATATCTTTGTAAATAAGTTGTTGGCTCCTTTTTGCCTTCTTTTCTCTCCTTCTTCTATAAATACCCCAATACTTGTTGTATTGGGATGGATGAGTGAATATCTTTCAGATGAAAAATAGAAGTGAGGAGAAAAGACTTTGAGCTTTTTGTAACAGAAGGAAAATATTAATACAATATTTAGACTTTGTGCTGAATACATGTGTTATGTGCATTAGATCTTTCTTACGTCAGATCTGTGTGTTTATCTGTTGGATCTGCTTCTGTTTTATTGTCATTTATTCATCATCAGTATTGCTTTTCTCGTTTATGCAAGTAGGTTTGGCTCTGTTTACTACCAATCCCAAAACATAAACCTTCTGACCTTTCTGCTTTGGAATTCATTTCTTTTCTCCCTTCGGACCTGCTCTTTCTTCATCCCCTCTTCCTTTCCTTTCTTTTCACAGTCGGAAACACCCCTACTGGGATGAGATCCCAAACCCCCGAAGGTAGAATTTGTGAGACTTCACATTCCTCTAGAATAGCAATAAACCGGTTTCACTTTGTTCGACTAAACCGGGGCTATGCCCTACACATTGTAAAATAAATTCTTCCTTGTGAGAAAACCTTCTTGGTATTCCCACTTGAGGTGGAAGACTTGTAGTATTGTATTTAAAAAAGGAAATGTTGCATTGTAAGTTTCATTTACCAAGTTGTATTATTATTTTGAAGGAAGCTCATTGAGGAATTGTATACTTTATTTTCTCCTTAGATTATAGTATTTAAAGAAATGAATTAAAATGGAAAATGAAGTTGAAGGAAAAACAACTTATTCCTCTTTTCACTTGGCTTCTTATCTCATATAAGTGTGTAGATCTTATTGGAAAGTTAGTAGTTCTCATTTTAAAACTTATTGAAAACCTTGTTATAATTTTTTGTGAGAATGGTTGGAATTTGTAGTTTGTAAAAGGAAAGAAATAGTTACTTCTTTTGTATTACATGAAACTTATAGAGTAGTGAAAAAAGTTATATTTGTTCATTCTCTTATAGTGGTTGAAAGAAATTTTAAACTTATTCAAGTAGATGGAAAGAACTTAAGTTTTAAATTGTCTTTTACTTGGCCAATGAAGTAGGCTAAATTCTAATTCTAGTATGTAATTCTCATTTAAAAATTATTGTAAATCTACTACAAAATTCTTAATGGAAATGAAATGTATTCTCTTTTACCTTTCTATATAATGTTTACCAAATGGGCTAGAAAATAAAGTGTTAATGCAAAGCTTTTAACTTATCCATATTACTATCTACATTTCATTTTTATTTTTATAGTAATGTTAATATCCTAAATATTATTAATATTGATGGAATATTGATGGACTTATTAATATGAAAATATATTAATATTAATATACTATTAATATTATTATATTAATAAAAATATGCTATTATAAACTATAGTCATAGAAAAATGATTATAATATATATATATATAAATTATAAAAAAATTGCTAAATGTAAAAACTTTTAAAAAAAAGAAGGAATGCGGTGATAAGGTTAAAGTCGCAGCCCATACTTATGGGTTTAAGCAAGGAATATGGTGGGGGTGGGGTCGGAGACCCCACCCCAATAGTTTTCAATGCTAATAAACCTCAAACAGGTACCCATGTTTTACCTTTTTTAAACCTTTTCTTTTGCACAAGTATGGCTGCCCAAATTTTGGTACCCACGCATTGTACAGCCAAACCCTCCTTAAATCTGATCGTCATGTGTGTGTGTGTGTGTGTGTGTGTGTGTGTGTGTGTGTGTGTGTGTGTGTGTGTGTGTGTGTCATTATTTTGGGTTTATATTAAGATGAAATTTTTATTCACAAAATGTATAAACACACAAATATATATATATATATATATATATATATATATATATATATATATATATATATATATATATATATCTTCTACCCAAAATAAAACATATACTAAATTTAACCATTCTTTAAAATGGGGCAAACCCATATGCCCACTTAGAAAAATAATAAAATAATGTGCTAACCAAATAAATGAAATACATTGAAACCCTAGGTAGGGTATAAATAAATAAATAAACAAGAAAATAGATGGATCATATGGATCCTTCCAAGATCTTAGATGGCCTCCAATGGATTCCTCCTTCCATTCCAAAACCTGTAAAAACAAAAGTGAAATAATAAGTCAAAAGAAAAGAGAAAGAAGCTTTCTTAAGCAAAATTTAGGGTTAGTTGTTTCTCCTCATCTAAGGGCCCCAAATGAATCCATCCAAGGGATGAGATTCATCCCTACAAAAAGTAGGTGGGGAGTGGGTGAGAGAAATTTAAATTTAAAATTTAAAATTTAAAATTTAAATCTAAAATACATGGGTTGACTTTTAAGGGGTCACTTTATGGTGTAGGGGTGTGTTTATTATTCTAACCTTATGTCTAATTGAGGACCTTGTTAATTGTTTTAAACCTAGTCACCTTGTGGATTAAAATAACTTTAGTATTTATTTATATTGGCCCCTTTACCCTTGAGATTAAAATGTGTAAATTTCAACTATAGTGGAATTTAATTGTTTATTAAAATAACTTTTAGGGAGAAATTAACCATGCTTTAGCCTAATCAAGTCATTAAAACGTAATGAGAGTTTTAATATTTTGTTATAATGGAGAAAATTTATTATTAAATATAAGTGACTTAGAAAGATTAATGTGACAATTTTATTTTGAAACCTTTTGTGGGCACATATTTTTCAAAAAAAAAATTATTTCATAATTTTTCTAGCTTACTCTTAGGTTGTTCTTGGGTTTCATGTGGGAAAATTTTAGTGGGTTACACTTGGTATCAAAGCCATGGGTTCAAATTTTGGACCCATGGGCACACTGGAAAAACACAAGACATGAACATTTAACCTAGCACAATATTTCTTTTAGACCTAGAAAACAACATTGTCTGATAATTGTATATTGTAGTAAACCTAGAAAACTAAAAATAAAAACCTAGAATGATGAACTAACTCTCACCTTGGTCTATGCAGGAGGCAGACTAGACGAGGGGTTCTTACACGTAGATCTAGACTTTCCACCTCCAGATCAGGCGGTAGTGGCCATTCTACCTCATATTTTATAGATGCTTCAGGATGTCAATGCCGCTATACGCGGAGGGTCCTTAGGAGGATGACTTGCTAGACAGATAGGGAGCCATCAGTTGAGGCTCATGCATCTCCTCGACACAATGAGGAGCATAGGGAAAGACTCCCGTGTGGAGTTAGCTAGGGAAGAGTCACCGCAGAGGGGGCATGGAGACAGGATTTTAGGACACAGGATAGATCTCGGAGCCCTAGGCAGAGGGAGGAGCATGCAGAGAGACCTAGGGGTCATCAATCATCAGTTATAGACCATATCAGGGAGATCCTGAAGCTTACGACCATCTCACTATTCGGAGATACATGTGGTTTTCAGGAAGAGGCTTGGTTGGTGAGCTTGAGTGGATGCTTCAAGCTCTGCCCTTGTACTAGCAACATGAAAGCTCGTGTTGCGATCCATCTTCTAAGGGATGGAGTAGGTGTATGGTGGAGGACCAAGGAGCAAAAAGATCCATGTTGACTCAGAGACAGTTACTTGGGAGCTCTTTGAGGAGTAGTTCAGGAGTAGGTATTTATCTAGGAGGTTTATTTAGCAGAGGATAGATGAGTTCCACGACCTCCGTCAGGCATCTATGACTGTAGCTGAGTATGAGAGTCAATTTCTGACCTACTCCAATATGTCGACTATATGTAGGATGAGAGTTCTAGATTCACAAGGTTCATCAGGGGCCTGAATTTGGATTTGGGAGGTGCGGTGCACATTCACTTCCCTGACCTTAGCGAGAGGCATGGAGAAGGCCTATATTGCATAAGAGACATGGGGGAAGATGAAGAAGGCCGGGGATAGAGTGTTGAGCTGCATCCAGTAGATGCAGGGATAGTAGGTTGAGGGGGTCACTCCTCCTCCTTGTGGTGGACATGGTTCTGAAGTCTTCATTCAAGCCACCACAATAGCCACCTCAGTAGTAGCAGCAGCAGACTTGTCCACCATTCAGACCTACTCAGAGATTTGATGCTCAGAGGGGGAATGGAGTATGGGGCCTCCTCCTAGGGGTCCCATTAGGACATAGGGTGCACCGAGAGCTCAGTCAATAGGAGCTCATCAGTAGAGACCTCAACATTCCATAGCCGGATCATTAGGATCCACAACACAGACCTCTAGAGTACCGGATGAGCTGCATCTCATTGGAGAGGACTAGGAAGTTGTTATGGTTATGGCATTGTTAGACATCATTGGAGAGAGTGCCCATAGAACCCTAGTAACAAGGGTAAGGTACATATTTTAGAGCCTACTATTGGTG
Organism: Taxus wallichiana var. yunnanensis; assembly: GCA_018340775.1. NCBI lineage: Eukaryota > Viridiplantae > Streptophyta > Pinopsida > Cupressales > Taxaceae > Taxus > Taxus wallichiana. The sequence goes on along the minus strand of CM031241.1, from coordinate 250,833,486 downwards.
ACATGGGGCGTAGCCATTAGATCTACGTGTGAGTCGAGAACCACCAGTTGAGCACCAGAGTACCATGATAGAGACTACAGGTAGCATTGGTGGTATTCCCACCTCTATATTATTTGATTACGTTCATCTGATTCATTTATTGCACCATCCTTAGTAGAGCATTGTAGGTTGGTGGCAGTTAGGTAGGGTCTTAGTTGGGATGTCGAGATGGCTTCGGAGAAAAAAATCTATGTAGACTCCTTAGTTAAGGAGTGTGTAGTGGATTTGGGACCCTTCACCACTACCTCGGATCTTCGTATCCTTCCCGTTGGGTTCATATGGAGTCATCTTGGGCATGGATTGGTTGTTACACACACATAGAGCTAGAGTGGATTGTTACCATAAGACTATATCATGTACAAATGATCTAGGAGTTGAGTCAATGATAACAGGAGTTAGGAGGCCCATTTCCATCCACACCATCTCATTATGCAGCTTAAGCGGTGTGTGTGATGAGGTTTCTAGATGTATGCTATTACGGTTAGTGACAAGATCTGAGGATGAGTCTAGTGGGCCATCTCTTGATGACCATCACATCTTGAGAGAGTTTTTTGATGTCTTTCTAGGGGAGCTACCAGGGTTACCACCCCCACGTGAGATAGATTTTCACATAGATTTGGTTCCGGGAGCAGAGCCTATCTCATGAGCACCTTATCGGATGACTACCCCTTAAGCTCTATGAGCTCAAGTTGCAGCTTGAGGGCCTTCTGGAGAAAGGCCTAATCTTTCCTAGTGTATCCCCTTGGGGTGCACCGGTGATTTTGTAAAGAAGAAGGATGGATCTCTACATTTGTGTATTGATTACGCTTCAGTTTGAACAAAGTAACGATCAAGAATCATTACCCCCTTCCACGCATTGATGATTTATTTGATCAGATGAAGGGGGCCATAATTTTCTCCAAGATAGATCTTAAGTCGGGTATCATCAGCTGAGGATCACGAGGTAGATATTCATAAGACCACCTTCCGTATGAGATATGGCCACTACGAGTTCACAATAGTGCCTTTTGGTCTGATGAATGCCCCCGCAGTGTTCATGAGCTTGATGAATGGGGTATTTCAGACATTTTTGGATCACTTCGTGCTCATTTTCCTTGATGACATTCTTGATTTACTCATGTGCGTGAGGAGCATGAGGAGCACCTTCACCAGTTCTTTAGTGTCTTCGTGAGTAACATCTTTATGGGAACTGGAGAAGTGTGTGTTCTTTCAGATAGAGGTGCAGTATTTGGGCCACATCATTTCTAGGGAAGGTATCATAGTTTGATCCTTCCAAGATTCAAGCTATTATGGATTGGCCAACACCCACTAGTGTGACCGAGGTGTGCAACTTCATGGGTTTGGTAGGATATTACAGGAGATTTGTATAGGAATTTTCTCGGGTTGCGCACCCCATCACTTCCCTTCGTGAGAAAGGGAAGAAGTTTCCTATGGTCAGATAGATGTGAGAAGGCCTTCAAGAAACTAAAGGAATGCCTCACGATCAGCACCTATTCTTGTAGTACTAGACCCTCAGGGTGAGTTCTTCATTTGCACATATGCTTCTTTGGTAGGACTTGGAGGTGTGTTGATGCAGGAGGGTAGAGTAGTTACTTTTGAGTCTCACAAACTCAAGGATTATGAGCTCAATTATCTAACTCATGACCTTGAGCTTGCAAATAGTTATGCACGCCTTGGTGTGGTGGAGACACTTCCTTCTTGGCCGGAGATTCACACTCAGGACTGATCACTTGAGTCTTCGCCACCTCTTCACGCAACCCAATCTCAACGCTCGTCAATGGTATTGGATGGAGTTTCTTTGTGAGTATGACATGGAGATAGAGTATGTGAAGGGGAAGGAGAACATGGTTTGCAGATGCCTTGAGTAGACGGAGACATGTGGTTATGGCCACTTCAATGGGTACAGATTTGTGGAGTAGGATTTTGTAGCAGCTTCCTCACAACAGCTTCTACCTTGCAGCCATAGCAGAGAGAGATTGAGTCTCAGAGACCCCTTGAGGGAATATTTGATGGATTTTCATTAGAGGCATATGGCCTTCTCAGACACAGAGGTTGGATATATGTTCCTAGAGATGGAGGCTTGAGATAGGACATTTTGACAAAGGCTCATCATGCACCTTATTCAGCCCATCCCAGGGTGAAGAAGATGCACGCCACCTTGAGATAGTTGTACCATTGGAGGGGACTTTAGAGAGACGTGGCTCAGTTTGTGTCACATTGTTTAGAGTGTCAAAAGGTGAAGGCCGAGCATCAGCATCCAGCTTGGCCTTCTCTTTCCTCACACTATACCGAGTGGAAATGGGACACCATTTCCATGGACTTCATAGTTGGGTTACCGACGTCGAGATACCACCACGATGCCATCATGGTCATAGTGGATAAATTGATGAAAGTGACTCATTTTCTCTAGTGAAGACCACCTACATAGCTAGTGTAGTGGCATGGGTATATCTTGATAAGATTTTCAGATTGCACGGATTCCATGGAAGATCATTTGCGACCACGATCCTTTGTACACTTCCCACTTCTTGGACTACCATGCAGTATGCTCTTGGGACGAAGATCAATTTCAGCATAACCTATCACCCTGAGATAGATGGAAAATTGAGTGGGTGAATCAGATCTTGGAGGACATGCTTAGGATGTACATTATGGATCATCAGTCGAGATGGGAGGAGTATTTGTACTTGGTGGAGTTTTCCTACAATAATAGTTTTCAAAGATTTCGATAGGCATGGCTCCTTTTCAGGAACTATGGTAGAGAGTGCAGGACACCTCTTAGTTGGGATAGGTTAGAGGATAGGGTTTCTCTTGGACCAGCATTTACTATAGGACATGGAGTAGTAGGTTGTTATGATCAGCAGAGATTGCAGGAGGCTCAGGACAAGAAGAAGAAGTATGTGGATCAACATAGGATAGATCGTAGTTTTGAGGTGGGCATGAAGGTGTTTCTTCATGTCAAGACCACATAAGAGCCCTATCCATTATGGAAAAGGTTCTAAGATTTCTCCTATATTTTGGGTCCCTTTGAGATCTTGGAGCATATCGGTCCTTTGGCCTATCGTCTAGCATTTCCACCTAGCTTGTCTCGCATCCATGATGTATTTCATGTTTATGTACTTAGGAGGTATATTGCAGATCCTTCTCATGTGTTATATTGGACCTCATTGCAGGTGTAGGATCAGGGGTAGGTGATGGTGGAGCCCATCCATATTTTAGAGCATAGGACCCTGGCCTTCGAGGTAGAGATTGACTAGGTTCGAGTCCAAGTGGGACAGGTATGATGAGACTACTGCTACATGGGAGGATGCTACATTGCTACGAGTCTAGTTTCCACACCTATTCCAGTGACTTCCAGAGGAATTCAAGTCTAAGGGGAGGGGGATGTAGTGCCCACTTCCCTTTGACACTTATTACTATTTGATTTCGATATTGTTGACTATACTTATGGATATTATTGTATCATTTTGACTTAGCATGATGTTAGATGATAGAGATACTTGGACTATTGTTGGATTTTGATTCATAGTATGATGTGTGTGGATTATTAGAGACATTTTATATTGATGATGATATGTTGTTGACATAGTTATATATTTTTGACATGCGATATTTTCATCATATTGAGTAGACCTTAACAATTGAACTAATCTTGTGATCCTATTGATATTGATGAAATGTAGAATCGAGATGTTGTTAGAAATTGAAAATGATAACATTACTTTCCTAGATGATGATTTGATTCATATGTAGATGATTGTGGATTTATATTGTATATTTTATCTTGGATGTTTTGATGTGGCCATGAGGCCGAAGGAGGTATTATGTGTTTTGCAGGTAAACATATCACAACAAACAACAATGGGGATTGGAGACCAACCACATTGGAATGCTAGATGAATTCAACAATGGTCACCATGGCAACATGTGTTATGTTGTTGTGTGTGTTTGAATTGTTTTTAGGGGTTTCCCATGGGGGATTAACCTCCAATTGTGACCAAGGGGTTGTGTGTTATTCTTTTATATTTCCTTTTATTTAATTTTAGTATGTGATTTTATAGTGATGTATTCTCCTTTTATTAATTATTTGATTTGTGTCTAGATTAGTAAATTAATCATGTTACTAAACTAATTATGGATGGGACAAAAGAATTCATTTATTAGATTAGATGGCTCTTTGGGTTATGTGTTGTAAGTTGAGTGCTTGTGATCTTGAGTGTTGTACACTCTACCTCATCTTGAAATTCGGATTTGGCCTTAAGGGCCAATTTTGGAGGCTTGTGGGACAAGTTAAACTTGTCCCACACCTCTTAAATTACTATACCAACCCTACCTATGGATTGGGGGTCAAAAATAGACCCCATTATGTGTTTTGTAAGACAAAAGTGGCATTTATTGCACTTTTCTTACATGGGTTTTAAAGTTTTTCCTTAGGGGTGTGGGTTTGGATTGTGTGTGTAAGAGGTTTTCATTCCTCTCACCCACCAATTTATTGTGCATTGGGGTTGAGGTTTGACTTGTGAGGTGGAGTTGAGGATGAGTGATGTGGCATCCTACATGGAGCCACCTCACCCTCCTCTCTCCACTTTTCTATTTATTCAAGTTCTTTTGCTTGTTTGGGGTTACTTCATTTCTTTTTGTGCTCTTGCATTTTTGGAGTTGGAGGATTTTGGAGTGCTTGTGGATTTTTTTGGAGATTTTGGTGATATTTTGGGCTTGAATAATCTTGGTGGGTGACTCTTGGATCAAAGACTACCATGGAAAGGTAGGAGTTATACCCTTGTTTTATTGTTTTCCTTTTACTCATGTATATGTGTATGTTATTGAGTGTTTTGGTATGCTTGTTGGGTCCTTGGGTAGATGGCCTAAGTGTGGTGTGGGAGAGGATATGGGGATATTATATGTAGGGAGGCATAAGAGTTTATTTCATGTTTTGGAGGGATTTTGGTTGGGTGCCCCACCTTGGACAAGAAAATGCTTGCATTTCTTACTTAGTTTTTATGAGGGAGACATAAGAGATAGTAGGGAGGCATAAGAGAATGTGAGGAGGCATAAGAGATCTTGAGGGAGGCATTTGTGTAGGGGTTTTGATGTATATTGGAGGGTTTTAAGGTGGGAACCTAATTCCCATTGGGAGGCATAAGTGATCTCCCCATAGATCCTTTCTCCATTGGCTTGCATTTTGAAGCCTTGTATATTTTGTTAGTTTCCTTCTTGTGATTGTAGTTTGTGTTGATTGTGTTTTGGTATGGTTGTGAAATCTTTGTATTGTGATGTGGAAGCTTGTATTTTTTCCATGAGTTGGATCCATCTTTTATTGCATTGTGGTTGGGGCTCGGGGGCCAATGAGGAGGATAGCTTCTTCTCCTCATTGGATTATTGGTTGGGTGGAGAGTGTTGCCTCTCCCCCTTTTTTAGTTGTTGGATCAAGTGAAGACATGGTGGAGCTCTCATTGATGATGTGAAACTTGGAGCATTTTTTGATGTCCAAAAGAAATCCTTCCTTGTGAGAAAACCTTCTTGTTATTCCCACTTGAGGTGGAAGACTTGTAGTATTGTATTTTTTTTTAAAATGTTGCATTGTAAGTTTCATTTACCAAGTTGTATTATTATTTTGAAGGAAGCTCATTGAGGAATTGTATAATTTCTTTTCTCCTCAAATTGTAGTATGTAAAGAAATGAATTAAAATGGAAAATGAAGTTGAAGGAAAAACAATTTATTCCTCTTTTCAAGTTGGCTTGTTATCTCATATAAGTGTGTAGATATTATTATGAAAGTTAGTAGTTCTTATTCTAAAACTTATTGAAAACCTTGTTATGATTTTTTAGGAAATAAGGGATAAAATATGTGGAATAATTCCTAACATAATCGTAACAATAGTAAAACTAATAAATGCGCATGCTATTAAGATCTCAAATAAAAGTGCAAATAAAATAACACAACACAAAGAGACAGTTTAACGTGGTTCAAATTTAGGCTACGTCCACCAAGAATCACTTGCTCAAATTTTATTAATACCCACCACTCTCTTAATACAATACCTAGATCTATTTGGAACTATTCTCAACAAACTCTATAGAATTCACACCTCAATTCAAAACACATCTACAATGTTACATTATACCTACCATATGCATAAAACCATGTAAAGTAGACAACATGCTTAAGTAGTTTTACAAAATAAAAGTGGTATCAAAACCATGGGCCAAAAAGACAGTCCCATAAACTTTATGGGTCAAAAATCCTATGTATGTATGAGAAAAAAATATTTTTTTTTGTAAAGCGGGTAGTTTTTGTAATGCCAAAAAAAATTAAAAGGGAAATTCTTATTGTACCCCAAACATAGTTAAATATTTTCTCATGGATAATGTGTACATTACTCTTGGTAAGTTAGTATAAGTTCTCACATGAAAACTTAGGCTCCAAAACCTAACATAATTGTTTGTGAGAATGGTTGGAATTTGTAGTTTGTAAAAGGAAAGAAATAGTTACTTCTTTTTATTACATGAAACTTATAAAGTAGTGAAAAAAAAATATTTGTTCATTCTCTTATAGTGGTGGAAAGAAATTTTAAAGTTATTCAAGTAGATGGAGAGAACTTAAGTTTTAAATTGTCTTTTACTTGGCCAATGAAATAGTCTAATTTAAATAATTCTAGTATGTAATTCTCATTTAAAAATTATTCTAAATCTACTACAAAATTCTTAAGGGAAATGAAATGTTTTCTTTCTTTTACCTTCTATATAATGTTTACCAAATGGGCTAGAAAAGAAAGTGTTAATTTTACAAGCTTTTAACTTATCCATATTACTATCTACATTTCATTTTTATTTTGATAGTAATGTTAATATCTTAAATATTATTAATAATAAAATATTATTAATATTGATGGACTTATTAATATGATAATATATTAATATTAATATACTATTAATATTATTATATTAATAAAAAAATTCTATATAAACTATAGTCAATAGAAAATTATTATAATATGGTATATATATATATATATATACATATTTATATGTATTATAAAACAAAATTTATAAATGTAAAAACTTTTAAAAGAAGAAGGAATGTTTTGATAAGGTTAAAGTCGTGACCCATGCCTATGGGTTTTAAGGAAATGGTGGGGGGTGGGGTCGGCAACCCCCCACCCCATATAGTTTTCAATGCTAATAAATCCCCAAATAGGGGTACCCATTTTACCTTGTTCCACCTTGTGTTTTTCTTTGCAGTATGGCCACAGTTTTGGTACCCACGCACGGGCCGAACCCTCCTTAAATCCCGATATGTGTGTGTGTGTGTGTGTGTGTGTGTGTGTGTGTGTGTGTGTGTGTGTGTGTGTGTGTGTGTGTGTGTGTGTGTGTGTGTATCTTCTACCCAAATGAAAAAATATACTAAATTTAACCATTCTTTTAAAATGGTGTGTGTGCCCACTTGGACAAATAATAAAATAATGTGTGTGTCCCCACTCAAATAAATGAAATGTGTTGTGTGTGTATAGTGTATGGGTATCTTACAATAAAATAAACATATAAAATTTAACTACCATCAACTAAAATGGGCAAAAACCCACAAGCTTAGGGCAAATAAAATGGCTTTCTCCTTGAGATAAATAAAATATTTAAATACATTTAAAACCCTAGGAGAGGGTGTGATTAAAAAAAAAAAATAAATGTGGAAGTGATCCTTCCAAAAGCTTAGGAATGCCTCCATTGGCTTCCTCCTTCTCCTACTACAACTTGCAAAAACAAAAGGGAAATAATAAGTCAAAAGAAAAGAGAAAGAAGCTTTCTTAAGAAAACTTTAGGGTTAGTTGTTTCTCCCTCATCTAAGGGCCCCAAATGAATCCATCCAGGGATGAGATTCATCCCTACAAAAAGTAGGTGGGGAGTGGGTGAAGGAATTTAAATTTAAAAATTTAAATTTAAATCTAAAATACATGGGTTGACTTTTTAAGGGGTCACTTTATGGTGTAGGGGTGTGTTTATTATTATAACCTTATGCCTAATTGAGGACCTTGTTAATTGTTTTTAAACCTAGTCACCTTGTGGATTAATATAACTTTAGTATTTATTTATATTAGCCCCTTTACCCTTGAGATTAAAATGTGTAAATTTCAACTATAGTGGAATTTAATTGTTTATTAAAATAATTTTAGGGAGAAATTAAACCATGCTTTAGCTTAATCAAGTCATTAAAATGTAATGAGAGTTTTAATATTTTGTTACAATGGAGAAAATATTATTATTAAATATAAGTGACTTAGAAACATTAATGTGACAACTTTGTATTTTGAAGCATTTTGCAGGCATGTTTTTTCAAAAAAATTATTTCATAATTTTTCTAGCTTACTCTAGGTTGTTCTTGGGTTTCGTGCGGGAAAATTAGTGGCGTTACATGAACTATCCATTTTGTAAAATATTTCATTTAGGAAAAAAATTATAACACTAAAATATTGTGAATTAATTATAATATTTTTTATTATTTTATTGAAACATTTGGCACTAATATTTAATGTTGATTGGATTTTTGAAAATGCGGACTTGGAGAGTGCTCTAGTTTTCCTTCTTCTCTTACGGCCTAGCAGAAAAATTCCCCCTCCCTTCGGCTCTAAATGCTTTAGTGAAAACCTTGAATGTGTTGTGGATCTCGCACTAAGGTCGTTTTGGTTAACAATGTCAAGATTACCTTCTCAAAGGTATTATTGCTAAATTTACAAGTCCATTGGTTATAAAATATTGACATTCGTGCCATGTGTGAGTGTTAATGGGGAGTGGAATTTGTATCCCTTTCCTTTCCAATGGCTTATTTCTTGTCCTTTTCAAAAGTGAATCACAATTGTGAAAACCCTCCTGTTTTGTGATGATTATCTCCTCAACTCTAGCTTGTTTCTGCGCCCTTGGATCCCTAACTTTGACCCTAACACTTTTTTTATTGAGGAAAATTTGGTCTACCACCCTTACTCCTTTCGATGGAATATTGGAGCCCCACCGCTCACGAAAAAAATTTCATCATTTGGGTCATGTTTCTCACATTGATCTAAAAACCTTGATGGTAATCTAGCCACCTTTGCTAGAGTTTGTATCTTGGTTCATGCCTCTACCCGATTCCAAGTATCATTAAGATTTCCTCACCTTCGGGTGTTTGGTCCCAACCGTCAAAGTGGAGAAGTTCATTTTCAAGTGCTTCCACTACAAATAGATGGGGCATAAACACTTTGAATGTCTTTCTAAGAATCCCACCTTGAAGGAGAAATGGGTGCCCAAGATTCAAACCTTCCCTCCCACTATGACATCTCCCTCTCCTGTTTCTCCGATTCAATCTTATTCACCCCCTCTTGCCCAATCGGACCCCCCTCCACCGGCCCTTCCCTCACACCCCGCACTCTTCTTGTTAATACCAAAAAATTGTGAAGGACTCTTCTCACATCCTCAGCCTTCTTCAAGAAGGCATGGATGTTGGTTATGGTGGATCTATGGAAGAACTTAATATGTGGGTAATGGAGAATGAAATCCCTCCATCTAGAGCATCTCATGTTTGATGAAGATGGTTTTCTTAAGGAGAAAAAGAAGACCCCCACTACCTGGTGTCCGATGTTATGGTTTTGGCCCCCATGTCTAGCTTGGGAGGAGCACCATGTTGTGGTCCCTCTACAAACTTGGCATAATATCATTCAAAGATAACTCTCGCATCGAAGTTGTTTCTAGTAAACAAAATCTCATAAGTGTTTTTTTTTTTTTTAAATTCAGTCGGAGGATTCTAACCTCCTCCTCCCTATGAAGATTACTTCTTGGAATGTCGGGGCTTGAATGCCCTTGACAAAAAAATCTTGTTTAAGATTGTATCCTTAAGCAAGAAGGTGATATATTCTTGATTAAAGATACTAAAATGCTCAGATTCTAAAGTTGAATCCCATGGTTCAAAAATGGAAGTGTTGGAAAAGGTTCTTCAACAACTCCCATGGGGCTTCGGGTGGTTTGGGTATCCTTTAGAAATGTTCTAAAGCTGACATCACTCTGCTCCACAAAGATTCCAACATAATATGGTGTCAAGTTCAAATTTTTCACTCTAACTTTTCTTTCTTTCTATAATGTATACGGCCCTCATGGCATCCTTGATAAAAAAACATTTATGGGATAACATTTAGAAAGAGATGTCGGATGTTCTTGATTCTCTCTTTTTGATTTTTGTTGATTTTAACGCTATCTCTATCCGATAATGTATATGGCCCTCATTCCATCCTTGATAAAAAAATTATGGGATAACATTAAGAAAGAGATGTCGGATGTTCCTAATTCTCTCTTTTTGATTTCTAGTGATTTTAATGCTATCCTATCCGAAAAGACAAATTGGGTGGCATTGTCGAAAATGGAAAATCCTATCTCTCATGCGCAGGTTCGCAGGAGATAGGTGGATTTCAACCAATGACCTCCAAAATAATAGGCACGAGGCCCACCACCATGCCACAACATTTATCTATTTTAATTTTGACTATTTTTGAATAAATATCCCCTTTGTGAATGTGTGAGGGATAGGTAGAACTGGTCAGAAACCCCCAATCTAAGAGATACTTTCTTCACTTTGTTAACAGGGCCATTTTGTTCAATATTAAACCTAAAGTTGGTTGGTTCTCATGGACCAATATGCATTTTGGATTCAGCAACATTACTGAACGCCTTGATAGGTTCCTTTGCAACGAAGAATGGATCCAGAAAAACATCATTCTAAAATCTTCGTTCTTCCCATTTCGGGTTCGGATAACTTCCCCATCATCTTGGATTTTTCTATGGATATGGATCCAAAGAACTCGTCCTTTAATTTTGAACTCATGTGGCTGCGATCCTTCTCTTCACAATCTTATTCTCAACTGGTGGTCCTCCTTCGTGGCGCAAGGAACAAAGATGTTTGTTCTCTCTTAGAAGCTTTCGCTGCTTAAAGGGGAACCCAGGCCTAGAATATATCCCATTTCAAAAACATTTTTGCTAAGAAGGCTTGGGTGGAAACTGAGTTAAGTTCTCTCAATTTACACATTTTCTCCCATGGTATCGGATAGGATTAATATCTCCAAGAAAAACATCTTCTTGTTGAATTAGGAGAAATTATTCTTTGTGAAGAGATATACTGGAAACAAAAATCACGAGAAGTTTGGATCAAATATGGGGATAAAAACAACAAGTTATTTCACGCCTCGGTCAAATCCGAGAGAAATTCTAACTACATTTCCAAAATTGTGTCATTGGATGGATTGAATTCTCCACCAAGCTTCGATCCGCAATGAAGCTATCTTGTATTTATCTCATCTCCTCGGTGGAGAGTCTCATTCTAATCATGATTTTTAAAACTCTTTGTTTCAATATTATAATCATCTTCTCAATGCCTCTAAAAATGCTACTCTTTTGGCCCCCTTATCTCGAGGAAGATATTTTCTCGATGGTTTTCTCTATGGAACGTGACAAAGCCCCGGTCTTGATGGTTTTCAAGCTAACTTCTTTCAAGATTTTTGGGATATAGTGGGGCATGATGTTTGGGTAGTGGTTGAAGAGTCTAGGACTTCTAGGAAAATCCTTGGGGTATGAATCACACCTTTATCTGCATGTTCCCAAAAAAATATAACTCTTCATCTCTTGGATGATTACAGACCCATCTCTTTATGTAATACTTCTTACAAGATTATCTCCAAAGCTATAGTGGGCAGGATTAAACCTTTTCTGGATAGGCTCATCTCCAAAGAACAATGTGGCTTCATTCCTGGGCGCAATATTTCCGACGGTATTATCCTTGCTCATGAGCTTATGCACTCTCTAACTTATAATAAACAACCTAGTATGCTCATCAAACTTTATTATAGCAAGGCTTATGATAGAATCAATTGGAGATTTCTTATGCTTTCCCTTCTCAAGATGGGCTTTGCGAAGAGTTTTGTAGTTGGATTTATAGTTGCATCTCCTCTCCTTACTTCTCTATCTTGGTTAATGGTTCTGTAAAAGGATTTTTCTTGAAATTAATTGAGGGATTCATCAAGGGGGCCTCTATCTTCTTTCCTTTTTCTTTTGGTTGTTGAAGCCCTTAGTATTTCCAACAAACATGATAAAAATCTTGGTAGCATCTAGGGATTACACATTCCCAAAGCCTCTCCCTCCATATCACACCATCAATTTGTGGATGATACCTTTCTCTTTGGTGTATCTACAGTTGATGAAGCCAACTTTTTCTATCTATTTTGGATATCTATGCTGGAAAAATTTTTTCTTTTATTGCAAAGTGGCTCCGCTCTTGGAAAGGAAAATGGCTCACCTTAGTTGGTCAATCCTTCTCATTAAATATGTTCATAGTTCCATTCTAATTTTCATGTTTTCTGTCTTATGAACACTGAGCATGGTGCTCTTTAAGATAGAAAAATCCTCTACTCTTTCCTTTGGCAAGGTAACCTGTGCGCCACGAAAAAGTGACAAAGCAGCGTGAGAATCTACAAGTGACTCTTCCGCTGCACTCCGACCTCTCGAGGTCGTGCAAGACAAATGGTGGGGGTAGAATATGCATTGATTCGCATAAACTAGTTAGGCAAGGTCTAATGTCTTCGACACGCACTAGTGGAATTTGTGAATCTAAGGCAAAGAAGGCCCTTCTAACTTGGATCGGTGTGATAGATCGATCGGCAAGGATGATCGCTCAAGGCTCCAATCAATATCGAGCTCTCGTGATTCGATCTATGGGTTGTGGAATACGTGGAAAATGACCTGGGATAGTTTCATGTATGTCTCCAGATAAGGTCATAGGGTGGATGGTGAAAACAATTGACTCTATGGATGATTCTCTGGCCTAGTCCAGAATTCTCTAGCTTCGTTAGCCGCTATATCCAGTAAGGACAATTGTTCGATGATGATGGGTGGAATTGGAGTGGATTGGAATACTAGTGTGCGTAAGCCAGCGTCTATATCTGATTGACTTATGGATTCGTTGGGCTGTGAGATCTGTGGGTCACAACCATGTACTCTTGGATGTTGCGGTCCTGTTATGGTCATGCGCGAAATCAAGTTCTAATCCCTAGTATCCAGTAATCGTATGCTTTCTCAGCTTCTATGTTTAGGACCAACAACTGTGTGATTTTCTCAGAATATCTCACAGGCGTTCGTGCAACCTGGATCCTTAGACTGGTATCTATATCTGTGAGAGTGTCTCCTGCACCTGGCTGTGGGACCAAAGGATCACAACCAAAGGTTTGTTCTCTTTCAAACCCTTCTACAGTCATGTGAGTGTTTACCTAGGGCAATCTGTAATTTGGTTGGTTTGACCAAAACGTGTGTGCTTGGTCGTCTCTATGTTTAACCCTCTCAACTGAGAACTGATCAGTTGTAAATCTGTTGTTGTTCGGAATACTTGTATTCTGAGATTTTGGTCTATGTCAACTATTGCTGTGACGAGGTTTGGTTGAGGCACGATTGGCTCAAATATATATTCCCTGGGCTCCTGAGGTCCCGTGATTGTCATACGAAACGAAATGTAAATCTAACTGTAACTAAGTAAACTCTAACTACGTGGAATAAACCTAAAACATAAATAAGTTCTATTCTTCTAAGAAACCTTTCAAGAATATAATGAAAGCAAGCTATTTAAATGTATCTAGGAATAACAACTAATCAATAATTTAAAATAGACAAAAATAACCGAGTGTAGTTATCAGCCTGTGCAATTTGTAGATTTATTCTAAATAAAATAGCTCATCTAATCTATCTGCAAGATTCTCAATCCTACCTCAGAAGTGAGGAGTGAATCATAGTTTCTCAGAAACTATCAATCCTCACAGCTTCCCTGGCAATATCGAGAATAGAATTCACTGAAATGAAGCAATTATCTACTCTATTTGATATGATTCTAACTAGAACTTTGAAAGCTAGAACCTGGATTCCGCAGAAACATGTGGGCGAATCCGATGGTGTGTGTGATCTTGTCCCCTCAGTATGATCTCCTCGTTCTTTCGTGTTCACGTGGATCCAGAAAAGCGTGTAATACTAGCATCGACAGGAGTAGATATTGGGACAAGGACAGCTCAGAATGCAGACCAAAAATGCGAGTAGGAGAGGGACAATGCAAGAGTACAGAGCTTGGCTTATGTGATTCCTAGTGGGATTTTACTGCAAGCCATGTAATATGAAGTGGCCAGAACCTGAAACTATCCTATTTGAAGAGCAAAACCTGTAACTTTAATGGCTTCCTAAGCTATTCTATTCCAATGGATTGGGTAAAACAACAACACTATTTGCACAAGCTGGATATGTGGCTTACCAACAGCTGGACAATGCTAATGAGCATGCAAATGAACTAAAACAAGTATTCTAAGAAAATAATAGCTTAAATCTAATGCAAAGAGAAATTAAGTGACAAACTTCAGACCGGATTGGGTGAAATAACAAAGATCTGCCAGCACAAGATGGGTATGTGGCTTACCAACAACTAAACAATACTAACTAAACATGCAAGTGAATTGAAACTATGGCTTCTAAACAAGATAACAAGCTGGACTACTGAAAATGAGGAGATGAGAGCAAAAGATCAGTCTTTTTTGTTTGAGCACAAGCCATGCATTTATAGGAATTCAATCCCCCAAAGATCAAAACCAAACTGAACTCCTAAACAATAAACAAAGGAAAAACACTATTCCAGGGGACCAAAAACATAAATGCATGCTCAAGTCGGCAAGGAAAGCTGGTGAAACATGATATTTCACGCGAGTCGCGTCAAAAGAACGCTTCGAAAATGCGCAAGGACCGCCGCCTCGTGGCGGTTATAGGACCACCGCCTGTTCGGGCAGGGTGGACTACCCGCCCCGCTCGTAGGCGGCGGTTTCATTACTAAAGAGAAAGGGGCAAGAAAAAGAGGGAAAAAGGGGAAAACAAAGCACGCAGGGGCTAAGCGGGATATGTGGGATGTTAACGCATATTCGGAGAGCTTTTCTGGATCCCGAACACCTTGCGAAGAGACCTGTATCATCATTGGGGCACTTATTACGCTGTTCCGCAGTATAAGACCTTACAATTTTGGGTACGTACATATTGCCCCCTCGAGAAGCGTTTTAGCCATGAAGAGGCATAAAACGGTGGGTCCGAGTATGGCAGTCCCGAAATGGGAAGTAAGAAGTTATACCTTACACGTCCGTGTGTTGAAATCACGCCATCCAAAATTCCCGCTACCTGTAAAATGAAAAGAGGATTCAAGTGCAGATAGATACAATAACTTGGAAAATAAACGCTAAAATAATAGGGAATGAGAACGTACCATTTGCGCGGGGATAGGGACTTACCTCCATCAGCGCTCCAAACCTGTGAAAAAGTCTTTTAAAACGAATCAGGGTGCTATATATATGAAAGTGGGCCCATTTTCCTATTCATTTGCGTGAGTTGATTTGATTGATTTTGAGCTCTGGGACCCACGGTGACGGTTTCTTGCGTGAGTAGAGTCAAAACGTCCGCAGCGAGATCGTGATCATGCCTCCACGTGCGGAACACCGTCCTACTAGATCACAGGTTGGTTTTCTTCAATTTTGTGTTTTTCCCCTTTAAATTTGAAATGCTAAATTTGTCGTAATGGGGGGGTTATTTTTGAAAATATTAGGTTCAAAAGGTCCACCTAGGGGGGGCGCCTACTGGGTAGGCTCCATTTTTAGGTCAAATGGTCATTTTTTGCTAGTTTTAGGCTTTTTAAGATTAAAAACCCGCGTGGGTTTTCGGACCACGACCGCGCCCTGGCCAGGGCAGGTTACACGCGCCACCGTTCCCGCTGGCTAAGGCAGCGCCACCCGCCGCCCTTAAGGCGGCGGTTACAAAACCGCCTCCCTGCTCAGGGCGGCGGTTCTGCACACAATGCAAAAGAACTTATATTTGAGATTGTGTTTGTATTTTTTTGCACTTCTACACGTTTTTATGACCTTCTTGGTATTGTTCAGATATTAACTTGCTCTATTTTGTGTGTTTTTGGGTGTATGCAGGCGAGAGAGGAGTATATTAGATGGAGCAGAGAGAGAGAGTGTGATTGGCTCTCAGGAGTACTGGATGCTCTCTCGCAGGACGAGGAGGACACACTTCAGAGGGCTGGTATACTACGTATATCGCGTGTGCCTCATGTTGCACCATCTAGTCACATCCTTTGTGACTTATTCTCTTATTGGGATGCAGATCGGAACACCTTCCGACTGCCAGGGGTCCGTGGTGAGTGGACCATCACACTCGAGGATGTCTACCATATTTTGGGGGTCCCGATCATCGGGAGGAGACTTACATTAGAGACAACAGGCTCACAGCACATGCACAGCACACAAGGGCAAAGCATATATGGGAGATGCAGTTATCTCCACGGGGTCGAAGAAGGGAGTGAGAGTTCGATCCATTCCTTCTTTGCCTATCCCCGTACTTCGACAGGCCGTCATGGGGATCCTTGCCTCGAGACTGATCGGGACAAGGGAGGGGATACATTGTTATACTGCTGGGCCCCCATCATCACAGATAGAGGGGGCATGGCCGGATATACGCCCGGGTGCATATTCCTGGGACCACCTACCATGATTTATACAGGGTGGTCCGTTTACAGGGACAGTCATTGAGCCACCCGACTTTAGTCATGAGTTGGGTGTATGAGCGTTTTATCCCTTATGGCAGAGGCGTGGAGGTGGCAGATCCTGGGGCTGTGAGGGCAGCCGATGGATGATATGTCGGTGCTTAGAGCACCTCACCACCAGCTTGCCTCCCCACTACCGCAGACATGGAGGCGACACCGTACCGGCTTATGGCCGGCATATGGGGAGAGGAGACTCTTACCTTGATCTCTTGCTCCACCACAGGGCAGCTCATTGATCGAGTGGGGCGAGTGGAGGTGCATCCTTTTGGCAGAGTTCCTCAGCAGTTTGGCCTACCGTATATGGGCATGCTTCCCCCAGTGGCACCAGTTTACAGATCAGTTCGCGAGGCCAGAGGGGGGCCTAGAGGCCGTGGTTGGACAGTGATCACTCCTGGCATTCCCATTGCAGCCAGGAGGATAGTTCGTGCTAGAGGGAGAGCTGGTGTGCCTCGGGCACCTTTACTTCAGATTGTTGCGGGTCCTGCTCATAGTAGCGATGACCCCATAGATATTGACTCCGACTCTGAGGAGCTTACAGAGGGAGGGTCGGAGGAGCAGACTGATGACAGTGATCCTGAGTGGCATGACACTCAGGACATTATGCAGGCAGAGAGGAGAGAGAGCGCAGAGAAGGACACTCTAGTTTCAGAGGAGCCACTCTCTCAGGGCCATGGTGGAGAGGATGAGTCCGGGTTGCATAGGCGACATGTTGCCCCCGCCACAGAGCAGCCCTCGCCTGGCAGCCGGCATCCGCGGGCGGGTGCTGCCCCATGCCGATCCATCTTGGAGGCCCGGTGATCCGAGTAAGTTATCCTTTCTTCCTTCTTTAACGTTTGTTTAATTTAGGATTTGTTTTAATTGCTATCTCTCCTTGTGTTTTTATCTTGTATCTTTTAGCCTCTTGCTTGGTTTCTGATTTGTTTTTCTTCTTTGTTTGTAGAGACTGTTGATGAGTGGCGGGATCTGATCCGCAGGGTATGTACCGATTCCCTGATGATCCCCATGGATAGGACCCACGCGGAGCTATCCGTAGATGCCGGGGAGCCCTCAGCAGCTGGTAGACATACTGATGTCTTCGCTCCCATTTGGCACGTGGCCAGGATGGTATCGACCCTTCGCACCGAGCTAGCGGGCTACAGGACGGCTGAGCGCCTTATGAGGAGCCATTCTCGTGGTGAGACCGTGGCTGCCCCTCGGGACCCTGAGCCCTCCGTACATTCAGAGCGCCGGCGTAGCCGGAGTCCTAGGCGAGGGCGTGCACCTTCGGAGGGGTCACGTAGGGGTTGAGAGGCCATTTGGCCCTTGTGTATTTTGTACTATTGTATATCACGGGCTCTTTGAGCATTTTGATCATGCCTAGTGCATGATGGCATTGTATATAAACATTGATTATTTATATATATGCATTCGTTTTGGATCAAAATCTTGGCACTCATGGCTTCTTTTCTATTTCTAGCTTCTTTGTATATACTACGATGTATGTTTGTATGCTTTTTAGAATGTATGCAATGGATAACAGATGGTGCAAATGTTTACTTTCTTTTTGTGTTTCATGATGCTGATACATGATATTGCAGATATATTGTGATTTTGAATCCTAGCTTCTGTGAGCAATTTGGATACCTCATGTTTGTTTTGCAAAGTGATGAATATAACCAGTATGATGAACAGATTAACTTGCCCCACTCCCAACTCCACGCAACTAGTAAGATGCGAGGGCTCATCACCAAGAGCCAAGAAGGGTGCAAGTTATGAAATGTGGTGAAATGATAGTGATGAAAGATAGACAAAGCTTTGGCGGAACCAAATTGGAAGCTACAAGCTTACTCTACCCGAATGACTTCATAGTTTAGAATGCACTTGCTTTGCGGTTTATCTAGACTTAGACCCGTAGATGGCCACATAGTAGACAAGATCTGGGTTTTTAGGATTTTAACTCTCTTGGAATTTTGAACATCTGATTCATTCGTTTTTGACTCAAAGTTTGAATTGTTTGTTTATGACCTTTTAACGTTTGTCAGTGTCAAGAGGACCCCCTATACTTTGCCCCATGCTACTAGTAAGAAGCGTGGGTTTATCACCGTGGGCAAGGCATAGGTGAGTAAGGGCATTTCCATCCTTTCCCAACCCTACGTCACTAGTAAGAGACGCAAGCTCATCACCGAAGGTTGGTGGGGCAAGGAAATGTGTAAAAATAAAATTTTCTGTTTAATCACTTTTGACTTGCTTATTTGAGTAAAATGTCAAGATATGCTTATTTCCAAAGAGATGTATATATGGGATAGATGTGACACCATGAAGCTTCTAGAATGCACCATAGGCAAGACACCTATCCTAAGAAGAAATCAAAGTGAGAACAAACTTGCAGCAGATCTTGGTATGGTTACCGTTAAGACTTTGTCATGTTTGATTTATTTGATAAAAGATTCCGAGATGATTCGATGGTATATGAAGATGGAGAGATATGATTAAAGAGCTTAATGCCAACAACATCATGAGTTTGTAATGAATTTCTTTGAGAATAGATTCCTTGATCACAATTTATGTAAGAAACAAGTGGACAAAATGATCTAAATCTATATGAAGATGCAATGTAGATAATTATACAAGTAGTGCTAGTTGCTTATGCGTAGAATCGCTTGAGGTGCAGGGAATTGACTGTTTCACCAAATTCCTCACCTTCTAGCATACATAAGAGGTAAGCACCATTTCCGTAGTCCTTCATGACTCGGTATGGGCCCAACCATTTGGGCCGGAATTTCCTTCCTTCGCCGGTCTTCTTGTCGATCCGGCTGTCTAGTCTTAGAACTAGATCACCTTCGTATATATCGCGTTCATAGACCTTTTTGTTATACTACCGGCACATTCGGTCAGCATAAGCTCTATGCCGCTGCTCAGCATCTAACCTAGTTTCGTCTAGGCTTTCTAGTTGTGAAAGACGTGCTTCTCTGTAAGCGTCTTCATCCAGAATCCCTTGTAATGAAATGCGGAGACTGGGTATTTCGACCTCAAGTGGGAGAACTGCTTCTGCCCCAAATACTAGCGAGAAAGGAGTTGCTCCCATTGGTGTTCTTATTGAGGTTCGGTGGGCCCACAAGGCCGATATAACTTCAAATGCCAATCTCGTTTGTTTTCTTTCACCATTTTAAGGAGAATGGCTTTCAGTGTCTTGTTTGTCGCTTCAGCCTGTCCGTTGGCTTGAGGGTAATACAAGGAAGCCGTATGATGGCTTATCTTAAATTTATTGCATAGTTCGCGAACCTCTTCATTTTTAAAAGAAGTTCCATTATCGGAGATAATGATTTGCGGATACCGTACCTGCAAATGATTTGGTTCAAAATGAACTTGGCGATCACAGAACCAGGTACAGTAGTAAGAGGCATGGCCTCCACCCATTTGGTAAAATATTCAGTGGCCGTGATTATAAAATTATGGCCGTCTGTGGATGAGGGAGAGAATTTCCCTATTAAGTCTAGACCCCATGTAGAAAAGGGCCATGGAGTTGCGATTGGTTGTAGAGCTTGTGCTGGCATGTGGATCTCGTGGGAGAATTCTTGGCACTTATGACACCTGCATGCAAACTCTATCGCGTCATGTTCTAGAGTGGGCCAGAAATAGCCCATTCGATGTATTTTTCGAGCGGTGGCATGGCCACCGAAGTGGCCTCCACATATACCGCTGTGAGATTCATGGAGAATCTTCTTGGATTCCTCTGTGTCGACACACCTTAGGAGCATTCCATCGAACGCCTTTCGATAGAGAACCTGCTCTATAATGACGTATTTAGCTACGATTATGCGTAACCATCTTCTTTGTTGTGGTGTAGCTCCTTCTGGATATGTATGGTCCATGATATAGTTAATGATGTCAGCGTACCAGGGACACTCAGAGATAGCGGGTCGGGTTTCGATGTAGTATACGCACTCATCTGGAAAGTCTAAATCTACTAGATCACCTCCATCTAATGGGTTGTCAGCTAACCAATCCGCAATGATTTTCCCTTTAACTAACTTCTGATTTACAAATGTTAATTCGAATTCTCCCATTAAGGTTATAAAACGTCCAGCCTTTTTAGACAATGACCCTTGTGTGAGGAAAGTCCGTAGATGGTCCGTTTTTACCATGACTTTCGTTTCTTGATTCAGCATATAATGTCTTAGGCGTTTAGTAGCAAAGACTATGGCGAGACATTCTCGTTCTAGCCTGTGTATAGCGTGTTTCATAGTCGAGCAACGTTCGGCTAATGAAATAAATTGCACGTTCTCTCTTGTTATCGTCTTCTTGGGCCAACATATAGGCCAGCGAGACATTGGTAGCTCGTGAATATAGAATTAACGGGTGATCTAGCTTAGGTGGCATTAGCGTAGGTGGTGATAATAGAAAACGCTTAACTGCTTCAAAGGCTTCATTACAGCCTTCTGGTCCAATCAATGCTATAGTCCTTCTTGAGTAAATTGTTGATTGGATGAACGACGAAGCTTAAGTCCGGGATAAATCTCCGGATTGCGCCCAGTTTTCCGAGAAATGATCTGATTCCAGATTCATCTGAAGGTGGAACCATTTCGAGGACAGCCCAAATTTTGGTTGGGTCAACATCTATCCCTCGTGACGATATGATATAGCCTAGGAGCTTCCCTCCCATTACACCAAAGACGCATTTCTCTGGGTTTAATGTGACTCCGTATTCTATTAGACGTGAAAGAATGACGCGGAGTACTTCGGGATGGTCACAACGCTTCTTGGCCTTAGCCAATAAGTCATCTACGTAAGATTCCACGATTTTATGAATTAGATCGTGAAATATGTATGTCATGGCCCGCTGGTACGTAGCACCGGCGTTTTTGAGACCGAATGGCATAACAACATAGCAATAGGTTCCCCAAGGAGTTATAAACGTGGTTTTAGCTTGATCTTGCTCAGATATTCTGATTTGATTGTATCCCGAGAATCCATCCATGAGAGACAAAGTTCAAAACCAGCCATTGCATCAACAATAACATCTATGGATGGTAATGGGAAGTCATCCTTAGGACATGCTTTGTTGATATCTCGAAAATCTATGCAGATGCGTATCTTTCCATTCTTCTTGAGAACGGGGACGATATTAGATACCCATTGGGAGTAGTCGACTGGTTTGATGAACCCTACCTGGAGGAGTTTTATTACCTCCTCTTTTACCATGAGAGCTACTTTGGGCTTCATGGGTCTTGATTTTTGTTTAATTGGCTTTGCATCTGATTTAGTGACGAGGTTGTGCACCGCAATGTGGGGTGCGACTCCTGTCATCTCCTTATAATTAAATGCAAATGCCTTCTGATGTTCTTTGAGAATCTGAGTATGTATTTCCACTTCTTCTGGGGTTAAGGATGATCCTAATTTCAATATTCTCGGTTCATCTTCTGTCCCGATGTTGACATCGATTGTTTCTTCGATCAAAGAGGCGTTACCCTCTTCGAACTCGTGTGGTGCCGAGGTAAATCCAAACCCTCCCCATTGTCTCACCATGATATGCTAGGTTCCATTTGTGAGGGGAAATCCATCATGGGATTCCCGAAATAGGAAGACGAATGTGGAATTAAGGATAAATCTAGCATATGATAGGAGAGATGTAATGCCGCATAGGCGTTTAAGTATTCCAAAGTGGCCATATTATTATCGACATGGTCTGGGGTGGTAGATTCACTTCCGCTTGAAAGGGGATTTGTCATTATTTTTATCAATGGCTCATCACGAATGGACACCGTGAACTGGGTATCTTCTAACTCATTACTTGGAGTAAAACGTGATGCTGAAGTTGCTATTGAATCGGCGAGAAGATTTTTCTCTCGCGGGATTGCTTCAATGGATATGAAGTTAAATGCCTTGCTTAAATTTAATACGGCTTCTTTGTAAAGCTGCAAGTGTTCGGCTTTGGTTTCATATACTTCAGAAACTTGATTTGCCACTAATTGCGAGTCTCCTAAGACTCTGATGTTATCAACACCAATTCTCTTGGCTAAAGTGAGGCCAAGGAGGAGGGCTTCGTACTCAGCGCCATTGTTTGTGCATTCAAAGTTTAACTTAAAAGCGAATGGGAGGACTTTCTCCTGCGAAGTAAGAATTATACCTACCCCCGCTCCATAACGGCATTTAGCTCCATCAAAATGGAGAGTCCAATACTTAGTCGGGAGTATAGATGTTGGGGCATTTGCTGCATTTGCACACTCTACTTCTACCATACAGAGGTCCTCTGCTGGAAGGGAACCAACACCTAGGGAATATCCTATGCCTACTGAATCAAATGGTAAGAACATTGGTGAATCTTGTTCTATCAACTCAACGATTTTCGCAGTAGTCCCTAATGATACTGTTTCTTTAGTTTTATCTTTGGGGGTTGGAATTGTTTTGGCTATGCTGATAGTTTCAAGATCCGTCGTAGGTACCAAATTTTCCTCTGGTTTTGGGTCAGTGGGTTTATTAAGTTGGTTTGTTGGAAGTTCAAATTCTGAGTGCACCCCTGGTCTTTTCTTTAAATCAGCTAGGTGCAAATCGAAAGGTTTTGGATCACCTTTGGCTACAAATACCTTTCCTAGATGCAAGAATCTTACTTCTTGAAATAAAGTAGAAGGGATTGCCTTCATTCGGTGTATCCATGGTCGGCCGAGTATCATATTATAATTAGTTTCCCGATCTATAATATAAAACTCAATCAGGATTGTTTTGGGCCCTAAGGTGACCGGCAGTATTATAGTTCCTATCGAAGTGGCTTTAAGGCTATCATAGCCTCTCAATGTATTTCGAGTAGTGGAACAGTTTGTTTCCCCATATCCAAGTTTTTGGAGGAAAGAGAAAGGGACTATGTTAATCGCGGCCCCATCATCAACCATTTCCCCATTTTACATAGTTATTATAAACCCATACTTGTAAGTGTAAGGTCGATCACCTCGGCGTGATCTCAAAGATTCATGGGCATTTTACTTATTTCGAATATGAATTCGACATCCTTGTCCGGCTGCCCCGGAGGGTGGATATCAAAATCTACGTGATTTACTTGTGTTTCAGGAGGTGGAGTGATGTTAATTAGATGACCTAGACCTAATGCTTCTAAAAGAGCAGCTCTGTGAGGAGGAGAGTTCTTTAGTAAATCTAAAAATGAGATGTGCGAGAAGGTCTTTGTTAGGTCATTAATTAAATCATAGGCACCTACGGGTTTTTCTACTATTTGCTGACTCTTATCTGTTTCTGGCAGATGACTTGAGCTCGGTTGAGAGAAATATTCTCGTGTTCTTGTTATAGCTTCGATAGGTAGTTCAGCATCTAATTCTACCAAACTGACTATCTTGGGTCTCGGTTGACTTCCTAACTGTGGTGCAACTGATGGATTTAATGAAGTCGAGGCTTCGTGATCATTGTTTCCTGTCATTGCACTTTTGTTTGTTCCAGTTGGATTCAGCCTATTGCTATCATGATTTGGGAGTGGATCGTTAAAGATCTTGAGGGGAGCATTCTGAGGGGAAACTACCCCTGCGAGCGTATTTGGTGATGATGAGACGGGATCTGCCAAAAACAAATCTGTGAAGAACTGTCTTTGTTCTTCTGGAAAACGTTGCATAAATTTATTGTAGTCACGACACGTTCTAGTATCGTGACCCCGAATTTTGTGGAAACCACAATAAGAATTGGGGTTGTAATTCCTGTTTTGTTGGTTTGGTGTGTATTGTGGCCTAAAATTCTGATCAAATTGTTGCCTATTAGGATTAAAATTTTGCATTTGTTGTTTCTGGTTTTGACTTTGGTTTTGATAACCAAATGAGTTTTGGCTTGGCCCTTGTATGGGATTTCACCGTTGTTGTTGTTGTTGTGGATGATTAAAATCCACTGTATTGATCGTCGGGGTAAAGTTGTTGTTTCGTTGGTTGTTTGTTTGTGATGGAGTATTAACAACATTTACCCTTTTGGGCTGGTCGGTTACTCCATCCGTTGTTACCCCACGATTTTTGTTAAGGATTTTGGGTCCTTGATTGATATTTGTGATAGTTGTAGTGTTCTGAGTGGAGGTGATTAACCTCCCGTTTGTTCCATATGTCTTACGACCACTATCTATCGCTGCTTGGTCTATTCGAAGAGCGCTCTCAAGTACTTCATCGTAAGTTCTTAGTGGGAACTTCTGGACTTCTTCCTTCACCTCTTTGCTGAGAGAATGAAGGAATAAATCGCATAGTTCCATCTGATCCATGTTTGGAGCACTTGCCGAGGAATAAAGGACTGTACGCCACCTTTGGATGAAATGGGCGACAGATTCGTTGTGTTCTTGTTTGATGTGTAAGAATTCCCTGATTCCTGTTCTCAACAATTTGTTCATGTCGAATGCCTTAATGAATTCTGATACGAGCTGTTTAAATGAATGGATGGAGGCTTCAGGTATTCTATAATACCAGTCGAGAGCAATGCCTTCCAAGGTTTTGGGGAATATTTTAGCAACAACCCCATCCCAAGGGAGTAATTCTCGTATGGCTGTAGCGTAAGCCTTGATATGTGCATTTGGATCTCCCTCACCTTTGTACTTGGGTAAATCGGAAGGGGTCTTGGGAGCATGACGCTTCGTATGGTGAAGTCTAAGGGCTCCTTCAGATATTCTGAATAAGTCCCTATCGCATAGTTTTCGACCATTGATGGTGGTTGCTGAGGGAGTGGTGGTGGGATGGGTTGTTGATATGGTGCAACGTATGCATTGGTAGGGGCATAGGGAAGTCCCTGTGTTTGAGCAAACATGCCAGGAGAGGAGAACATATCTCCTTGTGGTGATTTGGAGTACATGTTTAAGTATGACGGGTATTGTCTAGTAATGGGTTACTTGATACTAGACCGGGAGGAATAGTGTTAGAGATGACAGGCCTTGTTGGCATTTGTTGTGGATAGTGAGGAGGCATACCTAACGTGCCTACGCCTGTGAGGAGATCTACTTGGCCAGAGTGGTATGGAGGATTGGAACTTCCTGCTTGTATGAACGGAGAATTTTGACTTGCTTGAGCAAGTTCTAACCCTCTCACTTTTTCTACTAACGTTGAAATGACTTCATTTGGTGAAGTCATGGTGCTTTGCCTGAGCGGCGTTTGTTGTATACCCTGGTGTTGTATAGGCATGTGATAGCCTGTCATGAATTGATCGCTATCTTGCCAAGTTTCTCCGAGAGTATTTCCTATATGCAGTGGCATAGAGGTATTTTCTTGAAAAGAGACCTCGGGTTGTATTTGTAAACTTCCTATGGGTGGGTACATACCCCGAGAATGTTGTTCACTCCTAGGATAACGTATTGACTGTTCATCATCTAAGACCAGGTATGGGTCTGACTGTCTACTAATTTGTGGTCTAAGTAGCATTTGAGGAGACGAACCAGATTCTCCGGTAAACGTCATATTGTTCGAGCCTGAAGGCTCTGTTTGTTGTGTTCGAGGGGGTTGATCTAACTCCTCTGTCTGAAAAGATGAGTTATATCTGTTTCTTGTTGACAACTGATTAGTTGAATAGTTGTCGCCCCATACTGAGAGTGAGGGTGATGATTGCCTATTCTGTTGGGCGTAGTATGCCTCGAGACCCAAGAGGGGTCTGCCATATTCATCGAACCCGACATATTCGGGGTATATGAATACCCGCAAAATAATGGGAAGGAGCGAAGGTGATTTGTGAAAGATACGTGATACTATGACTCAAAGAGAAAGTGGAAGTTTTACGTCAGCTTCACTAATTTTGTTTGTTTCACGTCGGGTTCACCAGTTTTGTACGCTGAAAAGTGACAGGCGAGCGTGAGAATCTACAAGTGACTCTTCCACGTACCCGACCTCTCGAGGTCATGCCGAGACAGCCGGTGGGGGTAGAATATGCGTTGGATTCAGAAAACTAGTTAGGTAGTCTAATGTCTTCGACACGCACTAGTGGAATTTGTGAATCTAAGGCAAAGAAGGCCCTTCTAACTTGGACTGGTGTGATAGATCGATCGGCAAGGATGACTGCTCGAAGGCTCCAATCAATATCGAGCTCTGGCGTGATTCGATCTATGGGTTGTGGAATACGTGGAAAATGACCTGGGATAGTTTCGTGTATGTCTCCAGATAAGGTCATAGGGTGGATGGTGAAAACAATTGACTCTATGGACGATTCTCTGGCCTAGTCCAGAATTCTCTAGCTTCGTTAGCTGCTATATCCAAGAAGGACAATTGTTCGATGATGATGGGTGGAATTGGAGTGGATTGGAATACTAGTGTGCGTAAGCCAAAGTCTATATATCCGATTGACTTATGGATTCGTTGGGTCATGAGATCTGTGGGTCACAACCATGGACTCTTGGATGTTGCGGTCCTGTTATGGTCATGCGCGAAATCAAGTTCTAATCCCTAGTATCCAGTAATCGTATGCTTTCTCAGCTTCTATGTTTAGGACCAACAACTCTGTGATTTTCTCAGAATATCTCACAGGCGTTCGTGCAACCTGGATCCTTAGACTGGTATCTATATCTGTGAGAGTGTCTCCTGCACCTGGCTGTGGGACCAAAGGATCACAACCAAAGGTTTGTTCTCTTTCGAACCCTTCTACAAATATGTGAGTGTTTACCTAGGGCTGTCAGTAATTTGGTTGGTTTGACCAAAACGTGTGTGCTTGGTCGTCCTCTATGTTTAACCCTCTCAACTGAGAACTGATCAGTTGTAAATCTGTTGTTGTTCGGAATACTTGTATTCTGAGATTTTGGTCTATGTCAACTATTGTTGTGACGAGGTTTGGTTGAGGCACGATTGGCTCAAATATATATTCCCTGGGCTCCTGAGGTCCCGTGATTGTCATACGAAACAAAATGTAAATCTAACTATAACTAAGTAAACTCTAACTACGTGGAATAAACCTAAAACATAAATAAGTTCTATTCTTCTAAGAAACCTTTCAAGAATATAATGAAAGCAAGCTATTTAAATGTATCTAGGAATAACAACTAAACAATAATTTAAAACAGACAAAATAACCGAGTGTAGTTATCAGCCTGTGTAATTTGTAGATTTATTCTAAATAAAATAGCTCATCTAATCTATCTGCAAGATTCTCAATCCTACCTCAGAAGTGAGGAGTGAATCATAGTTTCTCAGAAACTATCAATCCTCACAGCTTCCCTGGCAATATCGAGAATAGAATTCACTGAAATGAAGCAATTATCTACTCTATTTGATATGATTCTAACTAGAACTTTGAAAGCTAGAACCTGGATTCCGCAGAACAGTGGCGAATCCGATGGTGTGTGTGATCTTGTCCCCTCAGTATGATCTCCTCGTTCTTTCGTGTTCACGTGGATCCAGAAAAGCGTGTAATACTAGCATCGACAGGAGTAGATATTGGGACAAGGACAACTCAGAATGCAGACCGAAAATGCGAGTAGGAGAGGGACAACGCAAGAGTACAGAGCTTGGCTTATGCGATTCCTAGCGGGATTTTACTGCAAGTCATGCAATATGAAGCGACCAGAACCTGAAACTATCCTGTTTGAAGAGCAAAACCTGCAACTTTAATGGCTTCCTAAGCTATTCTATTCCAATGGATTGGGTAAAACAACAACACTATTTGCACAAGCTGGATATGTGGCTTACCAACAGCTGGACAATGCTAATGAGCATGCAAATGAACTAAAACAAGTATTCTAAGCAAAATAATAGCTAAATCTAATGCAAAGAGAAATTCAGAGACAAACTTCAGACCGGATTGGGTGAAATAACAGCACTGCCTGCACAAGATGGGTATGTGGCTTACCAACAGCTGAACAATACTAACTAAACATGCAAGTGAATTGAAACTATGGCTTCTAAACAAGATAACAAGCTGGACTACTGAAAATGAGGAGATGAGAGCAAAAGATCACCTTTTGTTTGAGCACAAGCCATGCATTTATAGGAATTCAATCACCCAAAGATCAAAACCAAACTGAACTCCTAAACAATAAACAAAGGAAAAACACTATTCCAGGGGACCAAAAACATAAATGCATGCTCAAGTCGGCAAGGAAAGCTGGTGAAACGTGATATTTCACGCGAGTCACGTCAAAAGAACGTTCTGGAAAATGCGCAAAGGACCGCCCCTGCTCGTGGCGGGCGGTTCAGACCGCCGCCCAAATGGGGCGGCGGTTTCATCTAAAAAGAGAAAGGGGCAAGAAAAAGAGGGAAAAAGGGGAAAACAAAGCACGCAGGGGCTAAGCGGGATATGCGGGATGTTAACGCATATTCGGAGAGCTTTTCTGGATCCCGAACACCTTGCGAAGAGACCTGTATCATCATTGGGGCACTTATTACTTCTTTATTCTTGCATTAAAAAAATTCCAATCAAGTTTATTGGCTTATCGACAATGTTGCCACGGCTAAATTTTGGGAGGATTCATGGAATGGTCTCCCTCATCTTGTTGTCATTCCCGAACTTGACAAGCCCCACGTAGTGACCCAAGAAGCACAGGGATCTAAAGTTTAGGACTATATTTTTCAAGTTGTTGGTGGATCTCCCTCTTTGTCCTTGAAATATCCTTCCAATTTGAACCTTCTACTGAAGCTTCTAAACTTTATTTCAAAGAAAAAATTAGGATCGAGAAGCGGCCTTCCTTCCTAAAAGAGGACAAAGTATTCTTTGGATGGATGATAAGTCAGAATTTTTTTTTAGTAAAATCGGGCTATATGGAGCTTTGTAATCATGTTTCATGGATACTCCATTTTGGATGGGATGTTGGGACTTCTCAGTGCCTTACTAAATTCAATGCCTTTTTGGCTCATTTTCAAAGTTATAATTCTCACTCAAGACCATCGTAAAAATATAGGGTTATGTTGGGCCCACCCGTTGCTTACTCAGAACAATTCTAAAGAAGATAGTAATCATCTTCTCCTACATTGTCCTTTATCCTCTCATTCTGGTATTGGTTATGCAATTGTCTTGATCTCACCTAGGCTCTGGGTGAATCTATCATTGCCACCATCTTGTCATGGCCCAAACCAAGTGTTAAATTTTCCTTGAGTTCGATATGGAATTGTGTGCCTACTCTCCTTTTAAGGAACTTATGGTGGGAACAAAACTTAAGGATATTCAGGATGAATCTCAAGATATTTACAACTTCCTTAACAAACTGGAAGTGGTCATATCTGAAAATGTCAGCTCCAAGAGCATAAATCACATAAATTTCAGCTTTGGAAGAGATCTTGTAATTCGAAAGCTTGGCATTTTATTCGCAATCCTTCTCTAGGTGAAATCATCAAAAGGGGTCTCTATAAAGCTGAAAAAAATGTCTTCGAGGAAAAAACCTAAATAGATCCCTCCCCCTGGATTTTACAAACTTAATTTTGACGGGGCTTTTAAGAAAAATCCCATAATATTGGGGGTAAGATGTGCTTTAAGGGATTTTAAGGGTCTTATGTTAAGTGTTGGATCCTTAAAGCTCGGTATAGGCACTTGCAATTTTGTTGAGGCTAAAGATCTTCTCTTTGGCCTCAAGATGGCATCTCAATAGGGTTGTTCAAGAATTAATATGGAAGGTGACTCCCAAATTGTTTTTCATTCCATAAAGAAAGGTAAAGCTAATTCTTGGCAACTCAATATCCTCATCATGTAAATCATACATTTATTTTCTAAATTTCAAAGCTAGCACATCCAACATGTGTTCGAGAAATCAATACTATGGCATATGCACTAGCCAATCAAGGTACATTTCAAATCAATTACTCCTTTCTTTCTATTATTAGTGCTAATGATATTTTTTTGAGGTTATTTTAATCCATGATTACACCGGTGGATCCTTGCATGTGTAGTAATCCTCTCTTTGCATGGAGGGTGTCTATTTATTGCGATCAATTTGGATTGTTTAGCATTCCTTCTCCCCCACCTTCGCATTTCATTTCTACATGGCTCTCCTAACTTTCCCATCCTCCATCTTCGTGGTTATAAATTTGAAGTCAATTTCTTTGGTCATGTCTCTCAATGTCTTCTTCAAAAATTTTAGGGTGGGTTCTCATGTGGTCCTAAAATCTATTGAAAAAATCATTACCCCTACTTATCTACATAATTTGGGCCTAACTAGGGTTAACTCAAAGATTGCTAGCATATTTTTTCTCACTTGTTGTTGTTGAAACCCATCAAGGTCATCCTTCTCTTTATTTCCAAGTATTTCATTCACCTACACCATTGCATTGGCCAAGAGAAGGCTCTGGAAATGTTTGCATTGCTTTACTCTTCTTTTGGTCTCTCACCCAGACTCTTCTCGGTGGGTGAAAAGTGATTATCTATTTTAAATGGAGCAGTGCTACAACCAACTTTTCATTTTGTGGTATTTGTGAATTCTATTTTTAGTTCTAAAGGTGTTGGCCCTTCCCGCATGCCTTCCATCAATTTCATGGCTTTAGCGAAGGCAATTGGCCACTGTAGACACTAAAATTTTCCTCCGTAATTTCTATTTTATTAATGTATGTATTAGGAATAGGATGTTGTTAAGTATAATTGGTAGTAGCGTCGATAGAAGATAACAGGCGCTACTTAGATGTACGACGCCACCAATAATGTATAGTACGGTAATAGTCAAAAGTACAATAGGAATGTTGTGGTAAAAATTAAATATTTGTCGTAAGTGGTTTGGTAATGTTAAAATGTCAAAGTTAGGGTAAGTAGAGAAGTAGGGTCTACATGATTAGGAATTAGAAATATTATATTGGTAATAAGGACAAGGAGTGAGGTCATAAATATTTTGTGTATTTTATTTATAAAAAGTCTAAAAATGTGGAACCCATGTGAAATGATAAGGTTTATCTTATCTTAAAAGATAAGCTTACATGTACAAATAAGAGTTAAGGTATGGAATATGATTCGTCAGAGTAGATTTCTTATCCTATCTTAGAGATAAGATGGATAAGCTGGAAGGTCGATAAATAGAGAGGCCACCCCCCTCATTTAGCATAGAAGGAAGTAGTGAGAAATATTGTATGAGTAAGTGTGTAAAGGAAGCCATCATTTTGAAGGTGTGTTAAAGAAGCCATTAAGAGGTGTAATTGTGAAGTTTCTCCCATAGTTATGGTTGGAAGGCAAGTGAAGTCAGTAACACTTGAAGTACCTCATGGGTGAGATTGTAACAATTTCATGTTGATATTATAATTTACACTTATATTTCAGATTTATCATCATTCCTTCTTATCATAGTCTATGGTATTATTGTGTTATGTTTGTTGTTGTGTTTCCAGATTACATCCACCAAACTAAAAGTTGTGCATTAGTAAATAATCATAGCACGAGGAGTTCCTAGTGAAGAATTATCATAGTGCTTGGATGTGTGATGAAAGCCCTCCTCTAGACCGGGTTCCTGGTGTTTCATGCAAAGCGGGTTCATCCTTCACCTTCCTCTCTAGGATTTCTCGAAATTGTTGCATCGGAAAATTAGGGGTAAAAAGAAGTGGTTTCTCAGGAGCTCCTTCTATGGACTTCATGGAGGTTCCCAATGACTAAATTTTCTATCTTATTTTTCATGCTACCATTTTTGGTTTGTAATGTGGCGAATTGAAGATCTTGCCATTGTTTTTGGATGTTTATCATTGGTCTCTTTGAATGGCATACCCCTTCGATATTGATATGTAGTTTGTCACTTTCTCATGTTTCATTTTTTTCTTTCTCTTTCCTATAAGGGTAAGACTCCATTCACCCCCAAGTTCAAAGCTCTCGTCAAAAGTATTAATCAATAAAAAAATTATAATATTTTTTCAAATTTATTTTTATTTAGTATTCTACATTATAAAAATATTAATACAAATTCTTTATACCATAAGTGATATATATGTGCTTTGTAATGCAAAAATTTCATGTTTTTATAATTCTTTTAATCATGTCAAAGCATAAAATCACATATACAAATTTCAATAATAAGAATATTCTTAAGGTTTGTGTTTAATATGTACACTTCTATATAACATTTATATAAGGGAGAGGAGCCAATGGTTGTGCACCCTAAGTTGAGGGGTGTACAACAATCATATAAATACCATAAAATTTGAAAAAAAAAAAAAAATTAATAGATTTTGTTATTTTTAATCTAAATATTTTCTTTTGAGCATTTATATTGTATGGAAAGTGGTTTTTTAAGGTATTTAAATCAAGTAGTTTTCCATACAAAGAAATTTAGGGTGGACCATTTGTAGGGCATTATGTCATGCATTTTTTTCCACTTATGTGGCATCATTTGATTGGGTGATTGTTTGATGTGATTTGATGTGACTCATTTTATTGGCTACTTTTTTTTCAAATTTTAAGTGAGAAATTGACATGTATAGTTCTTAAATTTACATCTACTCTTACCATTATCAGTTCATGCTCCACGATTGACTCCTCTCCCTTAATCAAAACATTTATTAAAATTATGTTAACGTATTTATTTTCTTTAAATTAAATGGCAATACACATAGTTGTGTTTAATGTATGTATAAATTTTAAACTCGAATGTACTAATGTATAAAATGAAGCCATCATACATACTACGAAATAATACTTGGAGTGGAGAAATCCCACATATACGCATGTTACATGTCGAAAGACCTTTAATATGAGGAATATTAGTTATCAAAATAATAAAAGGTAAAATAAATACAATTATATTGATTGTGTTGATTGCATGATTTTATATTCAATTATAATTTAATGTATAGCATGATGCCATCAATATACATAGGGATGTTTGGTTTGATTGTGTAGATTGTAGTTGTGTATGTTATCATAAAAGATGATGTAGTGGTATTTGGGTTTATAAGTTATTATGCATTATCTGGAAACTTGTAAAGATATTGTTTAGTAAGTTAATCAATGTGTTTGTCTTTTTAGTCCGATATATGTTAATGCATGGAAATCATCATCACTCTAACACTTCAAAGGTATTAATTGCATCATATAAGACCAATTTTAGTTATAAAATTATACCCAACTCAAATGGTTCAATGATATGAATGTTAATAGTATGTAAGTTACAACTATGGCATTGATAACCTAAAAGTATTAGATTTTGGGGCAATTAAAAAATATCACATGCAATACTTCAAAAGTATAATTTTATTACATATTTATATTTTCATCAAAAATTTAGGCACTTAAATTATAAAAAAATACTGAAGTTTAAGTTCACATGAAAATGTTATGGCCTTTCAAAAATTTAAAAATCTACAATATGGAAAAGCCACAAAAGTGACTTTGCAATAATAAGAGGCCATTTGAAACCCACATTCGAAAATTTGTTAGTTTTACAATTGGTTGGGAGGTTTCATAATTTTTGATACAACTACATAACCATCGATTCGCATTAAGAGGTGGATTCACATGCATCATCCTCAAAAAGAGAGTGATGAGCTAAAATAATTAATTTTATCATTTTGGAAAATCCTAACATGCATGGGAATCAAGATGCACTACTGAGTTGTCGGGGTTATTGGAAATATTGAACTTCTTGAGTTGTGTTATGTAACTTGGGATATGATATTATAATATGTATGGGTTGATGGATATCTTAACAAGTGGCACACATCCCCCTTAGTTATATGTTTATAATGCATGGGGTCACATAGGAATTAGTTATATTGGGTAATAAGTTGAGCTACATTGGGATTAGGTGTTACCGATCCATTAAGAGTAATGTACATTTATATAAAGGATATAGGTATCATTATGAGAGATGGCATGTATGGTTTGAGTCTTCTACTTGGAGAGTATATTAGAGGTTTCCCCCTCGAAGTGGAAATCCCATATAAGGATATTGTGGAGTTACTCCTTCCTTAAGGAGCATTGTATGGTGTTGCCCTACCTTAAGGGTTTTATTCTAAATATATTGAATATTTGGGTATCTTGGCCCACCAATATCTATTGCATTGTGTTGATATTGATTATATGCTTCATATTTCATAATAAGTATTATATCCAAATATCTTATTAAATGGTATCAGAGCATCAATCTAGGTAATTTGTGGGATGAAACCCTAATTTTGTGGTTTTCAATATCTTGATATGTACTATAATTTTTATGAAAATTTTTGTGTGAAGTGGAGAAATCATTCAAGGAATATACCCTCAAAAATTAGATTTTTTTGTCTATTTTGAGAAATATTCAGCTATATCTCCAAAAACATGGAAATTTTTCTACAAATTTTTAATGAAGTGGGAAAATCAGTCAATTAAGGTTCTCTCTAAATTTCACTATATTTTGACATATTGTTAAAAGTTATGGCCATTATAGGATATTTCATAAATTATCTTCATAGGATGTTATTTCTGGATTTTCCTAAGTTTCTTATATTTCCGTAAAGCTTGTTAAAACATAGCTAGGGCGTGTTCTTTTTGTTTCTTTATATTTTTCCAATCACCATATGAAACCCCAAACCCTACATCATGATAGGGATCTCAACTAGAGGTGTAGTCTAGGGTAAATCCACTCTAAGAATGACTCCAAATAAGGAAGATATGGATTTTGAATCTTCATCATTGAGAGTAGCGATGGTATTCAACCAACTTTATGAAAAGGTTAATAATATGGTGACTAGGGTTGTTCACTTTTTCAAGCATGAATATTGGCATGAATTATCATTCAAGTCTACATAAATTCTTTAGTAAATGTGCACCCAATTCCAAACCACACTAACCAAGGAGGATCCTCTCATGTACAACATGGTGGATCTTCTTGCAAATCAAATAACATTATTTTAAAATTGGAAATGTGTAAAGTTAAATGGGAATGATTCGATCACCTAGAACATCCAAATGGAGGATTTTTTGATATGCATCAAGTGCCAAGTGGAAAAAGATGGTAATGGCATCCTTGTGTTGGGAACCATATTTCTACAAAACCTTCACTGTTGAATGTGATTATTCATGGTGTGGCATAGGTACAGTACTTATGCAAGAGGGTCGCCCCATTTCATTTGACAATAATCAACTCAAAGGTAAAAATATATCAAAACCATCTTATGAGAAGTAAATTTTGGATATTTTTCATGTAATCAAATAGTGAAGACTATATCTCATGGGTCATCACTCCAAGGTAAAGATGGGTCATGAAAGCTTGAAATACTTATTAGAGAAAAGACTTTCATCTAAAGAACAATAAAAAATGGGTCACTAAGATGTTAGGATATGACTTTGAGATCATTTACAAAAAAATAAAATAAAATGTAGTAGCTGATGCACTATCTAGGAGAGATGAGTCCACAAAAGCATTGTTATATGTTATATCCATATTATAGGTAGATTGGATCAATCATACAAGTTTGGAATGGCAAAATGACATAGAGGATCACACCCTCATTCCAAATCTCCAACAAGATTCGATCATTTAAAAAATGTATGAAAGGGGATATGTTTGGGTATAAGGATTAGTTATGTAATAAATATGTCTTTAACAATTAGGTTCTCTCATAGTTTCATGCTTCTCCAGTGGGTGGCCATTCTAGTGGTAAATGTGTCTAGGACTCCATCTAGCTTGGCATTTTGTATAACATTTGCTCACTATCTCAAGGCATAAGTTGAGATGTGGGTTGTGGAGCTTGTTCAAATCTAATTTTCCCATTATTATAGTCACCATCATTTTCAAAAAATTATTAACTATAGGTCTATGTAGACATAAAATTACGCACTTGGAGTCATTATTTAGTCTCAATCTCATAGTACTATTCATATGGTTCTTGAGTGAAAAGAGTAATAATTAACCCATGTCTTTGGCCATTTTCCTTTGCTTTTTATCATTACTTTTGGTCTTCCACCCGCACTTTCCCAGTCTATATTGTCATTTTACATTCTTCCTATTTCTAATTGAGTAACCTAGCCATGACTTGGGCACCCAAAGCACCACGATGCAGCCTATAATTTACTATGAATAACCCATGCGCGATGGCACACCACTCGACCCTAAGCTAAGTACTCACCCGAAGAGTGCAAAGGCACCAAAGTCCCTCTTTAGAGTTGTTTGTACATGATGTTAGTGTGATGATGTTCAGGCATATTCATATTCATAATTAGTAGTAATTAACACAGTGTATAAACCAGATCTAGATCTTAGAGAATTATGATAAATGAGCTAAAC
The DNA here is from genome assembly GCA_018340775.1 of Taxus wallichiana var. yunnanensis. Taxonomy (NCBI): domain Eukaryota; kingdom Viridiplantae; phylum Streptophyta; class Pinopsida; order Cupressales; family Taxaceae; genus Taxus; species Taxus wallichiana. Next base: position 250,796,752 of record CM031241.1, on the reverse strand, counting down.
AATAACTATGATAAGATTAACCATACAAGAGCCAGATTTAGTTATGTCTAATACCATTATCCAACCAATATACTCCATTTCATAAATACTGTAAAACACGAAGCTTCATACACTGTAAAGTATCTCCATGAGTCATGTGCACATCAAAACCCACAACACAACTCTATAATAATTCAGTACCCTACTAAACTACACAGTTAAATACATATTTATAAGGGTGGGGACTTACCCTTCACCACCCATGCACTTCTCAAAATAGGTCACATGCTAATAATAGCCATGCGCCTTTACAATAGTATGCACAACATGCAAGTTCTCTAACAATAGATGTCCTATATAACTCCAAGTATAAATCCTATTATTAGCTTAAACTAAGGATGGCGTTTATCTTCCTTGTTCCCAAAATAACATTGCATGGATCGTAAGTATTCCTCTCCATGTGTGCTCCACACACTATCTCCAAAAACAGCCCTTATCCACAAAACAATTGAGTCCTTATTTTGGGCACTTAATACTATTATAATGTCATGTGCTTCTAGCGCCCTATATTAACACGCTCTAATACTTGGATTATTTTTGGTTTTTCAACATTACCCCACACTAGAGTACATTGTCATCCCAATGATGGGAATTCCTTCATATGTATTCAATAATAGAGAATAGGTAATGAAAGAATGAAAAGAATGAACCAAAATCGTACAAAAGAATAAAGTTTATTCTGCAGCACCCTCTTCTTCAAATGGAAGGATTAATTCTGGATATTCATTTTTGAGCTCAGCCTCTAAGGTATGTCAGTCACTCAATGTGTTCCTCATTTTCTCTAGAATATCAATGGCTATGTCATCCAAATCATCCTTCTCTTCCTCATTTTGTAGTATCCGAGAAAACATTGGCCATACCTGATAGCATTCCCTCCATGAGGTCCATCTTTTGTGCTATGAGTTTTCCAATCTCGTCAATCATTTCCTTGTGCGAGATCATAGGATGATTCAAAGGCCTCATGTTTTTTTTACCATTTCTAACCTTTCTACACGCCCAAGTGTTTCATCCTTCATCGCCTTCAAAACTTCATTGTTCTCTACTATAGTTCTTGTCCTTACTATGGCATCTCGTGCCACACATAAATTTAGAGCTTAATTGGCTTTCTTTGGCTCATATTTCATTGTTTGGAGAAAAGCCTCATAAGTTGAAATTTTTGTAAGAACATTGGCCCTCTCTTTTTACTTCTTCCCTACATCCTTGTTCTTCGGGAGGCACATTGGTCCTTCCTTCAAAAGTAAGAGCGAAATGTGTGCATATAGTGTAATTCAAACTTAAAGTCTTGAGGCACCTTCTCCACGAAACTCGAGGCCTCTTCGATGAAATCTCATCTGCAAACTACTCCACCATCTTCTTTACATCATGGGCCTCTGTGACTGCATTATCACGCTCTTGAGTAAGGCACTTGATTTCTATGTCCTTGTCCTTTTATTCTCCAATAGCACTCGGATTATTGCCTCTTTATCTATAGTTTTTAGGCATGTTAATTTTGTGGACATCTTAATCAAAGTATTGCTTACATGCTCATCTAAAAATTGGGTTGGCTTAGTGGTCATTTGGCGTGTATGAGGAACCTTCCTCATCTTCTTCAAAGTGCATGCCTCCTTGCAGACATAAAAATCAAGCTCATCCATGTGAGTTTGCATGCCCTAAGATAGCTGCTTATGAGTGCGTGTATTGGCCATTTCAGGGTCCATCCAATCCCAGCCATATAACTGTTTGTTCGGTAGTGTACTCTAGAAATGGGTTCAAATAGTTTTTGAAGGGTCATTCATATAACCCAAGTCTTGAGTACCTACCACTTATTCTTCCCCATGCGCGCCTGCATGCTCGCCAACATCCTCATATGCTAATGTGCCCTCTTCTTTTTGTTTAGCTATGCCTGCATCCCATGGGACAGCCCTCAACCACCTAGTTGAATTCCTCCTCATATTTCCCTTCTTCCTATGTGGGGCACATGAGGAATTTTGTATCCCCACCAACGTTGATTTCTCCTTCACCAGATATATCTTCATGAATACTCACACTTTGGGGTCTATAGTCTCATAGACTATGCACTCACCCATATCTTCATCATCCTGTATTTCCACACTGGGGGTGGCCTCAGCTCTATCTCCACTCATTCTTGGAGTTTCTCTTCTTCTTTGCACACTTGGTTGTGGGGATTCCTCCTCACTATCTTGTATAGGAACATATTTCTTGTGCTTTCTCCTCTCCTTTTCTTCATCCTTTACAGGAGTCACGCATGGTGATCTCCCATACCGGGCCGTGAAGTTCTAGCACCAATGTCTCTTAAGTACACCTCTTCCTCGAATCCTTCAGTATGCAAAATTTCAGCATTGTCTTTAGGTTCCTCTTGTTCTAGGATGTTTTCTAGTCTTGTATGTATTGGGTTTTCTAGAGCAGGGGGCGCAGATGCAACATTCCTTGAAGTCCCCACTATTTTCCCCTTCTTATGAGGTCTTTAAAGAGCCATATTTATGCCCTTCACCAATTTTCCATCCTTGAACCTTGGTCTAAGGTATGTATAGACATGCATTGGTTCAATCTACCCTATAGCCAAACTCTCTAGCATGATGTCCACATTATCAGACTCCATAGTTTCGACATAGGCCTCCTTACCTAGCCATACATATTTTTGCGTAAAATGTGAATGCCTACGTCCACTTTTTTAGCGTCAAACTAGAGTTGATGCTCATCGTGAAATCTATTCATAGAGTCCTTAAAATATCTTGCGGTAAATGAAAAGGGCAACTTACACCATGGGCTCTTCCCTCTAGACTTCATGTGGAAGTGCCCCAGGCTGAAATGTTGGTAGACTACAAATTCAGCCTCCCCATTCAACACCTTGGGTAACTTGTGTGAAATGTGTCATTATCCTTCAAAGGACACAATGTGGTCTCTGAACCACTTGTCCAAGCATTCTTTATATATGTTGAAATGACCCACGTAACATGTACTTGGCATATCTTTTGGTTGGGGACTTGTTCTCCAATGGAAACTCCATATGTGTCCATGTCTTCATGTTAACTTCACTAACCTTGAAATCTCATCCCCCTTCTCACTTATAATCTATAGATTTGTTGTGGCATCAATGTAACTAATGATGGCTCTTAGGTCTTGATAGGTCTCCGCTAAAGCTCGATCTCGTGTCTCACAACCATGTTGCCTTCCCGATCAATTTGGAAACTATTCTTATTCTCCCCACGAAGTAGAAAAAATCTTCATGGACACGCGACATCAGCCATGTTACCTTCCGATCAATTTGGTATTCACCCGGAAGTATTTCATGCTCGGATCTTTCCAAAGTAGGGAAACTCTAGAATCTACATTATGTGCATGCTTTTAATTAGTTTCTTCACCGAGGCATCCAAAACCCTAGTGTCATCCTCCGGTCATTGATTACTCCTTCGTAGACTTTCGCCGTAACATCTTTCATACATTTTATAGTGTGGTGGTTAATCTATGAAACCCTACACTAAGTAATATTTGTTGTCCACGGCCACCTTCAATGACTCCTTCGGATATAGCATCTCCACTAGCCACTCCTTTGTTGGATCATCAACCTCTTTCTCCACTACTGGATCCCTTTGTGGTGTCATTGCTCCTTTTGATTTTGTAAATGCGTAATGAAAACCCTAGCTACAAAATGAAAACCCTAGTCAGTCTTCTCACACACGCACACCACTACTTAATTCATGCTTACGTTCTGACACTCAACATTGTGCTTCACAATGTGACAATATTACTCAATCTACGAGAATTATCTTTGTCTCTAGCCCTTCTCGTACTTCACAATTTCTTCTCAAGTTCACAAGGTAGCAAATGACATTGAGAATGTTGACTTTAAACCAAGTTTCAAAAATTCCTTCATTAATTACTCCACCTACCACCATACACGGCATTAATTTCTCTTGAGCATGTTGCGTGCCTCATTATCCCATGCTTCAATGTCTTGCACCTCAAAATTTTATGCCTCAGTCATAATTTCCTAGCGCGTTGCTACTTATTTGTCACAGATCTCCTCTACCCGCACTTCCTTAAGCTAAAGTAGTTTATCCAATGTGACCAAACATACGTAGTCTCTAATACTACATCCTCCCTTGAATTATACTGAGCACCCAATGTTTTATGTGTGGCTGTAATTTTTATCAATTCTTCGGAAGTTCTCATGAATTTTGAAACCTTACTCCTTCTATTCCTCTTGTGGTTACCCGTGAGTTTATTTCTTTTCCATACCTCATTCATCGACCCCATACTAAGGATATGTGTAGTCCTATATGTATATAAACACTTTAGATTGTGATCAGCTTCTACCGCACAAATGCGCTTATTACACAAAACATGGAACTAAATTGACAAACCATAGCTACGAAGAAAGAAATACATTTAATAAAATATAGTAAAGGAAATCTAATCTAAATGGTAATAGTGTCTTATTACAAACACCAAGAAAGCTTATTTATTATAGGCTTCAACCTACTCCCATTGAAAGTAACTCGAGTAAGCTGTGTTTCATCAAGCACCTCTAACTGGAAAGTGCCCAATTCAAGTATGTGAGTAATAACATACGGTCCCAACCAACTGCACGTTAATATTTCTGGGTGGTGTAAAAACTTTGAATCATAAAGAAGTACCATCTTCCCGACCTCAATCTTCTTGTTCTTGATGTATCCACTGTCATGTCATGCCTTCTATTTTGCATTTTCATGCTTCGAATCTCAACATGTTATGGTGTTCCTCTCATCAGTGTATTAACTTGTCAATTCTTTCTTCCAATGCTTTCTTATCATTAGACTGTAGTAATGCGCAAATACGTAAAGAAGGTAACATAAATTCCATGGGAAGAACTATACTGTGAAAAACACCAAATAAAATGGTGTGGCCTTATTCAACATTTAATAGGTTGTTCTATATTCCCAAAGTACATCAAAAAAAATTATCATCCCATTCTTTCCTTCCAACATCAAAAATTTTTGTCAAGGTATGGCTCAATATCTTGTTGAAGGCCTCAGTAGTCCCATTTTCTTGAGGATGATAAGGTGTAGTCTTTTGGTGTGTGACCATAAATTCATCCAGTAATATCATGATTGTCTCATTCAAGAAGTGTATGCCCCTATCACTTTTCAGACTCAATAAACATCCATACCTAGTAAGAACATTTTCCCATAAGAACCTTGTTGTTGTAGCCACTATAAAATCCTTTGTAGGTGTTGCTTCTGCCCACCTTGTAAGATAATATTTACAAGTGATGATGTAGCATGATCCAGTTCTACGTGTAACTGGGAAATATGACCCACAAAATCTATTTCCCATTTTTCAAATGGATCTACACTATAAATAGGCCTCGAAAGGCATTTCATCTCTATTTTTATGTTTTACAAGGTATTGACAGGTGATCACACACCTTAAAATACTCTTTACAATTCTTGTACAAGGTATCCCACCATAAACCAGCGAATATGATCTTGCACATGGTGGCATCACCTACATAGTTCCCACCTATAATACCACCATGAGCCTCTTCCATGATATCTGTGTGCTCATGTTCTAGTACACACCGGTGCAATACTTCATCTCGGCCTAGTTTGTATAAGTCACCATTGATCAACATGAAATGTGTGGCATGAATTACAAGTTGTTTCTTCTCCAAGGCTTTCATTCCTTCGATTTCATACCTATGCATAAAAATACAACAATATCCTCTAATTCCGAAGGTGTGTAGCTTAACCTATACAATTGTGCATCTAGCATTGTATATTCAATTGTCTGTGTGTCCTCTCCTGATTGAATTATTGATAAGTGGTTTGGGCTAGAATTACTTTTACCTAGGTTTTACCACAACTGTAAATTCAAAATCCTGGAATATTAACACCCATCAACATATGTGCCCCTATAAAATGGGCTTATTTACCAAGTATTTCAATGCCATGTGATATGTATAAAACAAAAAACATGTTCTTTAGTAAGTATTTTCTAAACTTATGTAGCGCGTAGATCATCGAAAAGGCCTCACGCGCTTTGTAGTTGTATAGTTCTGTTCTGCAGAATTCAAATTTCTAATAGTAAAACAGATAGGATGATCTATAATACCTTCTCCAGAATGAGTTAATATTGTGCCAATGGCCATGCCGAGATGTGTCCATATGTATGTGAAAGGTTGGTTCCATGAGAGAAAATGTAAAATAGGTGTCGTGGTAAGTCTCTCCTTCGGCGCTTCAAATGCGCATTGTTGTGGTTCTCTCCAATAGAATGTCCCTTTACCTTTCAATAGCTCCTTCAATGGCGTAGTAATCTTAGCATATCCTTGAATAAATTTTCTATAATACCTGTGTGGCCCAAGAATCCACACACCTCACTTTGACTAGGTAGGATCCTCCAGCCTACGATAACCGCAACCTTTGGATCTACTAACAAACCTTCCGTATGTAGATGATATTCCCTAGTAGAGTTCCAAAAGGTGTAGTAAATACACACTTCTTGATGTTTAAGGAGACTCTTAACTATTTGCACCTCTCAAACATTAAGCATAAGTTTTCACGATGATCCTTAACAAGCCCATATAGCGTCCAGGACATCTAAATAAACCTGCAATAATTTGTGACTAAAATCATGGAATGTTTAAACAACTATGCATGAAAATACTACAAGCACGTTCTTCATACCAAAAGGAATCATAGTATATGCAAATCTTCCCCATTTAGTAATGAAATTTATCTTCTCTTGATCCTCCTTTGCAATTCTTACCTGATGATACCTAGAGAATCCATCTGTAAAAGAGTAAATTCCACACCCTGCAACGCCTTCTAATATTTCCTCGATGAAAGGTGTAGGAAAAGGATCAATCAAACATGTAGCATTCAGCTCCCTATATTCCACACAAATCCTAATTTGACCATCTATCCTATACTAATTACCATGGGGCTAACCCACTCTGATTCTTCTAGGGGATTAATGATGCCAAATTTCAACATCTTGTCAATTTCTTCTTTAAATTTTACACACAAGTTAGGGTTCATCATGTAAGGTCTCTTCCTAATTGGGCGCACACCTTCCTTTAGCTTAATCTTCATCTCACCCAAAGATTCATGCACTCCTTTTAACTCATGGTAGCCCCTAGGAAAAAAATCTTGGAAATCACGTAATAACTCAATTATCTTAGCTACTTCATAATCAAACCAATAGTCTCCAATTATGGCCTCCTTAGGTTCAATTTATTTTAATGTTCACTTTCTTCATTTTCATAGGTTCATGATAGGTTTGCACCTTCTTATCCACACTGTCTAAAACCTCACACATACCCTCTAAATGATCTATGTCTAAATTTTCTACTTCTTCATCATCCACTATGTAGACCATCTTCCCTTTCTCCTTCTCAAGGAAAGCACACTCAAGTAGTGTGGCATCTATCTCATCTATTTCATCAAAATGCGCTCCTGGGTCTACCTCACCAAATAACTCCTGAATGAGTTCTTTAGCCTTTGCACTATCTCCCATAGTCAAGTGCTCCATAACCCATAATGCCTCTTTCACCAAAGGTTTAGTGGAGAAGTAGTCAAAATTCTAGATCATTCCTATAGTCAAGTCTTGCCAATTTTTAGTCTCCTATGCAGTTCTGTATAAACATACAAATCATATGCATAGCCGTAAAGTGAAATAAAGTTTGTGCACCCATAATGAAGGTGGTAAATCTTCCTTCCCCTATCTAGAGTCTCTCACACTATTGAATGTGATGCTAAATAGGTTGATTACCATGATATATGTATATTTGAGTAGGTGCATTGCTCTTGAGGAACTGGGTTGTTAGATAAATTCTCACTTCATTCCATTCTATGAGATTATCCTTGTGAACCATCCACCATAGTGTTTTTATACACTAACATATTTCTTTTGTCCACTTGATCCTTCCATTGTTCCTCCATGGTGCATAAGAATACCACAGGTCTCCTTCTCCAGTGTACTGGGGTACAGAGTTGTTACCTATCCTCCTAATATAGTGAGGTCTTCCTCCTCATGTAGATGTGCTTATTACTTCATGCCCAACCATCTCGTAGGTGTCATGCACCCAATTATCACAAGAAACACTTGTGGTATCACTAATAGACTATGCATCTTCCCACTGGAGGATTCCTTCCTTAAATGGATCAAGTACTTTCTCACTCAAAGGTTCAACATAAGGTGCATATTTCCCATCTGTCAAAGGGATAATAACTCATTCTTCTTTGTTCTCAAAACATATATACCCCTTGTTGAACCATAGATCAACATTATTTTCATAACACCAAGGGCACCCAAGTAGAGCTAAGAAGTTTTGCCTTCTACAAGTGCTAAAACCTCAAAGTCCCCAATGAACTTGGCCCCTTGTATAGTAATGGATGCATCCTTTAAAACTCCTATCGGGGTGGCCTTAGTTTGATTTTCCATAAACAATACATTAGAGGATGGTTGTAATGGAGGTCTTCCCATTTGCACCCATGCATCTAAAGTAAGAACATTAACTTTTGTGCATATGTCAATCAATATATTGCTCAAAATCCACCCATCCACAACAACATTTAGAGTGATCTCCTTGTCATAATCCAAGATATGAGGGGGAGATTAGCATGCAGATCTTCCATCCATTCTCAATACCTGCACGTAGAGTGTTTCCCTTTAACAAATTCCCTAGTAATGGAATAATATTTCCTGGGCACAACATCTTGCATACCTATTTCAAATCATCAACACCTCACGAGGTCGTCTCTGTTGCCTTATTTTGTTCCAACTTTCGTGACTTTCCTTTAAACACTACATTTTACCCTGAAGATTTATAAGCACCTCCATGGTTTCTGATGTGTAGGATATAGGTATCTTGGATGTAAAACCTCCTCCTTAGTAATGGTAGGCTTCTGTTGCAACATTTCTCTAGCGTGTATAGCTTGTGTGTAGTAATTTTCACATGTACTACCTCAGGTTCCGGTTCCAACTCTGGAATCCATTAATTTTCCATGGTGCGTTGTATTCTAACCATCCTGCACCCTTTTATCTTATTTATGTGCTTGCTAAGATGCTCATATAAGTTTGGGCACTCCTCATAGTTATGATTCTTTCCACAAAAATAACAAGTAATATTCTAAGGGCATTCACACTTGTAGTGGTTAGGAGATCCGTACGTATAACATGTTCCATGAGGAAACTCACCTCATCCACCACCATGGCCTTGGCCCCTAAATCCACCACGGTATCCTCGACCTCTACCATGACCTCCCTCAAAGCTCCCTTTGTTCTGATCATAACACCCTTGAATGTGATCACGATCATGGTACTCACTTTTACCTTTAAAGTTATTGAATACTCTTATATATCATACAATAATATCAATAGCATCATGGATCTGATCAATCAACCTACAATATTTGGTATTGTCACTTGTGGACCGAAAAATCTTCTTAGTAGTAAAATACGTTCTTCCTTATCACACACTTTAATAGTGGGCAGTGGCTTGCATCATTTTCTAAATGACATATTTCACAATCCAACAAAATGAGTGCAATGATCTGCGGGGACAACTATCCTTAGTGTGTCCTTCCACTTCACAATTTGTACACCATACTCACGTGCATGTCTCATGCACTAAATTTACCGACAATTTCTCCAACTACTTTTCCATAGCTGTAATTTGAGCTTCCAGAAATGGGCTCACTCTAGTGTCTATACTTCCAACTTGCCTCATCATGTAGTGCTTCTTCAAGCACTTCATGTGGATCCATATATGTCTTATGTGACAACACCCTCCTAAAAGGTGTGATCAAGCCTCCAATGAACCATTTTGTATGCTGTCTTGTATGGATATCATACAAAAGTTTAGACAAAAGCGTTTTGAAATGGGCATCATATTCTCGAACACTCTCTATAGTGCAATACTTTATATCTTTGAGTGCACTTATACTCTTCTTGAACTCAGGGATATAAAATTCCTTAAGGAAAGCATCCCATAATGTTGTATAATCTACACAATTCTGATCAGGTCAAACTTCATATACCAATTGTGTGCACATCCCTATAACATAGTCGCAAGCTAAATTGCCTTGGGCTCAAAATCCATGATCTCTTTTACGTGCCACCATATCTCACACATGTGTACATACTCAATAGCATCTTCTATTCCCCTATATTATGGAAGACAAAGTGACATCTTCATGTAAATATTTTGGGGTTGGTAAGGATCATGCCCACCGGATCTAGAACCTCAAGTGTTACCTCTACCTCCAGACCCACCAGATCCACTAGAACCAGATCCACCTATGCCCCATGATCCTCCACATGTAGCAGAAGTGAACCAGAGGATGTACTACCTTGTATCCCAAAAGAGGTACTAAAATGAACTCATATAGTTTGTGAGGTGGTACTACTCCTAGAGGTGAGTCCAAAATTTATGCACACCGAGTTCTACACCAACAACATGCCTAAAAAGGTACCTCCAAATAAGAAGAAACATGTCTTCCTAGCCATAGATGTACTTGCTATGTGATTTACTCTTGTTATTTTACTACCCAAACTAGCTTGCTGACTACTAGCTATACTAGAAACTAGAAAACCAAGCGTAATGGCGAGCTTTCCAGGTAGATTCAGATGTGCACCCACGGCCCATGTCATTTCTATTAGTGTGATCTCATAAAAGGCTGATGAGGGTTCCCTTTTATGATTTCCCAAATGGGGAGTTCTAGATGCTTTGACTCAATGCCCTCTACGTGAGGTTCCAAATCCTTCACGAGCCATCTCTCTCCTCAACATCATTTTTTCTATAATCTTGTGCTACTTCCTAACTCCCTCTCACACGCCTCATTATATTTAAGTTTCCTTTATTCTCTTTACCTCTCTACCACTAGGTCCACCATCCTTCACCCAACTTTGATCTTGTCCCCACGCATGCATGGGTTTTAGCTAGACATCGCGTCTTCTCTTCCAAATTTAGGGTTACTAATAAGATCATAATCACCAGAGAATGCCTTGCAGATAGGTTCCCCTGGGATAATGTAAAACCTTGAACTTAGCTACCTCCGAGAAATAATAAGTGGAAATTGAGTACTCCAAGATATAGTTATTCAGAACACCACGGAACCAAGTTTCTACACCGCAGCGGCCCAAATTAGATCAGCATCATAGAGGGCTTGAAATTATTCCTGCATCTAGACAAGTGTGTAAACCGCCAATTCCTTTTAGATGCATAAGCAACCAGCCACTCATACAACTCTATTGGAAAGATAGTAAAGAAACTCTCATATAAATAGCCATACAAGTTTTCTCCACCCACGCACACATCAAACTCAGATCCAGTGTTGAATCTCTAAGCGTATTCTTCTTCTAGATCTACTATCCACTCCTCAACACTTGATAAGGTTAACTGATATGTCTTCATCATGAAACATATTGAAAACAACTGAAAAGAGGTCCCGACAATGGAACCAATGATGTAGCCTAGAATTTATTGTGAATAAACTAGGTGCGCTAGCACATCACTCAGCGTAAGTTGAGCGATCACCCGAAGCACATAAAGGCACCAGGTCCCTCTTTAGAGTTTCTTGTATAGGATGTTAGTGTGATGATGTTCGGACATATTCAAATTAATAATTAGCATAATTAACCCACAATGCATAAACCAGATCTAGATCTTAGAGAATCATGATAAATGAACTAAATAATAACTATGATAAGATTAACCATACAAGAACTAGATTCAATTATGTCTAATACCATTATCCAACCAATATACTTCATTTCATAAATATTGTAAAACACAGAAGCTTCATACACTATAAAGTATCTCCATGAGTCATGTGCACGTCAAAACTCACAACGACAACTCTATAATAATTTAGTACTACTAAACTATACATTTCAATACATATTTAGAGGGTGTGGGGACTTTCCCTTCACCACCCATGCACTTCTAAAAATAGGTCACATGCTGATAATATCCATGTGCCTTTACAATAGTATGCACAACATGCAAGTGCTCTAACAATAGATGTCCTATAGTTAACTCCAAGTAGAAATCCTATTATTAGCTTAAACTATGTATGGCGTTTATCTTCCACTTTTCCCAAAATACCATTTCATAGAGCACATGTCTTCCTCTCCATGTGTGTTCCACACGCTATCTCTAAAAATAGCCCTTATCCACAAAACAACTAAGTCCTGATTTTAGGCACTTCAATACTATTATAGTGTCGCGCTTCCAAGCCCCTATATTCATGCACCCTAATACTTGGATTATTTTTGGTTTTCCAACATGCCTTGTCCCCCTAGGGTTCCCTAATCCTCTTTGCACTTCACTCTCACCTTTTAGGAACTTTCTTGCCATTTGAGCTTTCTATATTTATGGTGGTTGGCCTTTTTGGGGTTAATTACAAAATTGGAACAAGAGAACCTTATAAATATAAAGTTATGTGACCATAATGAAGGACAAAATCACTAGGCATCTATTATCTCCATCTAGATTTACATCCATTAAAGGAACCTAAAGCTACATTGGCATCCATCTAGCTCCATCATAAGGCACACAAGGTCGGTTCATCTACATCACACTTCATAGGAGGGGAGTATATTATTTCCATGCACACATTTTGTACATTTTAAATCTACATTTTTTTACTACTTCACAAAGTGTGATTGTCAAATCTAGTTATTTTTACTACTTCACAAAGTGTGACACACACACAGTAACCTAGGGCATGATTTTCACACACACACACACACACATAGAACTACATTGGGTGTGATATGTAGTGTAGCGCTCGTTAGTAAGTCCGCCATTTTGGCCGTGAGACACAATTTGACCCCTTCATATATACATATTTTGATGCTTTGTCTAGGGTTTTGCAAGTGGTTATTTATTGCAGGTCTTACAACGATATTCATGCGCATTCAAAGAACATACACACGACTAAATGCAAATATAGGTGAATACCTGCGATACCTCAAAGGAGGTTTATAGGAAATTTTCACAGACCAGGGCATCCAGATCTCATACCAAGGTACCCACAGTGCCCTTATCACTTTCTAGGCACCCCACCCTAGTCAAAGAGGTCGGATATATATAGTTTCTCAAGCTTCGTGTGGTCGGTTTCTCCTCATGTTTACCTTTTTACACTACGACATTTTCCCTTTTACCTTCATTGAAACATCTAAGGAATTATTAACCCTCTCTTGCACATTAGGCTTTCACATTTATATTTTCTTAGTTATTTGGGTCATTTCCTTTATTTATTTAGTTATTATTTACTGCTTTACATAGCATTAGATTAGGCTAGGATATTCCATTTTATCATAATCATTTTGGTGAACTCCGGCCTCAATCTTCGCACTTTTAGGATCTTCATTTTTTTCTTGTCCCCTTAGAGTCTAGTCATCATGAGTATTTCACTTAATGATTACTTGTTTGAGCATCTTGATTTAATGCATAGATTCCAACATCTTCTTGTTACTTCTCACATTCATATGCACCCCGACTTGCTATATCACGAGCATTTGATGATGCATTTTCTCATCCTATAGCATTCACATATAATGATAATGACCCACCCTTGTATATCATGATTCACATCAGCAATACGGGCATCAAGTGTACTTTAGTTGACAATGGATCTGAACTCAACTTATGTCCCATGTCATTCATTGAGAACCTAGGACTTTCCGCTTTCCATGTTAGTCCATCTTGTCTTTCACTGTGTGCATCTGATGGTTCAATTCATCCATGCATTGGTCGCATTACATTACCCATTACTATAGGGCCAAAAATTATTAAAATTATGTTCTTCGTTATCGATTTCCCAGTCCCTTATAATTGTTTGCTTGGTAGGTCGTTGCTTTACACCATGCAAGTTGTTGTTGTACATCATTGTCTAAAATTCCTACATGAAGGCATTGAATATACTATTTTTTTCGTGACCTCGATCCATTCCAATATTGTGACCAAGCTCCTAATACTAGTCTTCCTATTCCACACACTGATACTACAGATTATCCTCAACCTATGGACAAACCACCTCATTTTCCACTACTTGAAGGTGTTATTTGTATGATAGATGTAATTTATTCTACTCCATTACCTTCACCCATTGCTACTACTACTATGATTCTTTATCGAGGGTATGTCCATTCTATAGATATCACTCTATCCTCTAGACCTTCACATGAACTAGCCTCATTAGCATGCCCATCTTTTACATGTGCACTTTTCATGAATGATTCATATTGGGAGCACATTCCATTTGATTCTACTTTTGACAAAACCGTATATACACATGAGGACTTCACTCACTAGGATTTACATTTGAGGACCTCTACCCTCCACCACATGTTCCTCATCTTTATTATGGGTTTATTCACATCACTACCACTTATGGCCTACGTGTATTTCATCTCACAGTCTTCCTTGCACACGATCCTATATCTACACCACTTACATTAGGAAAATCATGGATTGATTACATTGGGGGTACTATAGATCCTGATCATACAAACATATCATTTTATGTGCCTTTAGGTCATGTATTCATTTGTAATAGTTCCTTTCTTGGTTATACACAGAATCTCACTCATTGGTATGCACACGGTTTTCCACTTCCCCATTCACTAATGAAGAGTATGTTATGGGTATGTCAACTTGCATCTTAATGGCTCATTACATGATCAACCTAACACCATTGCTTATCAGGTCTCTAATGCTTATCCATTTGACTTTGACCCTGAAACTAATGATCTCTTAGATGACATTACATGATGGATTCTTCATCTTCCACACTTGGGGGCATAGCATTCCTACATCCCCCCACCATCTTATTACTAACACATGTTTTATACTCACATTTATCGACCTCCTACCATAGGAATTTTCATCTACACCACATACATCGACCATTTCTCGATGACACACTCTTATGCTTCGGTTCACACTTGAATGTTGAGGGCATTCTATACACATGGACCCCACACTTTTCATAGTAGTCACTACCCACTAGGCATTGCACATCATTACACCATCTCACATCATCTAGACATATGTATTGCATGTCTTCATACATCATACACGTTCTACACCCACTACACGATTATCTATCACATGTTGCATACATCACATTACATTATACATCCTTCACATTACATGTTACATCTTGCATCTTACATTCGCTATGTTCTACATCTTAGGGAATTAGCACATCTTGCATTTACATCCTATTCTACCATACATATTACGCAATGTGTACATTCACTTACACGATGCACTCACTACCTAATGACGCACTCTAGTCTCACATTCCATACTAGACCATTGAGGGTATACAACACAAATGGACCACATCATGATCACACTTTCATCATTCAATATTATATTTCTCATACGACATTCATAGAATTAGTATATACTTTAGGCTATAGGGTCACTTCTCCTAGCATCTTCTTGTGATAGGTAGTACCATCACTTTCACTTACATTGTTTAGTGGTATATGTGTTAGGATAAATCACCACCTTTTTTATTCATATTTTCATGATATACGCTTAGGCTATAGATCCATGCACACATCATCGCGATGTCACATCTCATCACCACACGCTCATCACAACGCACTTTACTACATGACACATAGTTTGACCATTTCCCGATGACGTGCTCTCATTTACGGTTCATTCTTGATCGCTGAGGGGAAAACTAAATGAACCTCACTTGCATAAAAATCCATTCACTCGAGGGTAGATGGCTCCTTAATCCATACTACATTCCATTCCATCCATCCACGACATACTACATTTTATGGTTATATTTACTCTTTTTGCACTTATCTTTACATGTTCACTTTACTACACATGTTAGATAAATCTCTTGTATATCATTATCATTACCATACACACATGCGCGTTCATGTATTTTTCTAGTTGTGATCGTAGATACAAATCTCTTACACATAGCATGGATACTTGGCTACTACCAGGTCCCACAACGGCTAATGGGGGCATCCACATTTGCATACTATGGTGTTATTGTTTCATTTTTTACTTAGAATGCTACTTTATTGGTTATACACGCTTTTGACATATATCTTATCTTTCTAACATTCTAATGGGTGATTCATCTGTAGCATTTGTTTTATAGGATTACTTGCTTCCATGGCTATTTATTTGTTTGTTTTCTATTGCTTGTCTTTATTTTTATTGTTTGTAGGATTTTCCCTTTGTCTTGTGTGCAAACTTGTTTTTTTATGGCCACTACATCCTTGAGTGTCTTGTGACAATGTGAGTGGTGTCCCATGTTTACAACCCACTTTTTACGGTCTACGATTGTCTTATTTTGTGTTTAGATTATGTGCTTATATACTAGCTTGCACATTGTTTGTTTCTACATGCATTTTTGTTCATACTAACACTTTTTTCTAGCCACTTGTTTACATGTGCCTTGGTCTTTACCAAGCGCATTCCTTCCCCCTAAAGGGAAGAGTTTCATTATACATGATCGGTACTCATTTAAGGCTTTCATTCTCTTATCCGCAATGTCACATGCACCCCTAAAGGGGAGGGCATCATTTGGGGTTTACACCACATTACCGATTCACAATTGGTCTCACAATTTTTTCTATAACATAGTACATTGAGTGGGTTCAGGACAGTCTACAAACCCCATAAACAATGGATTTTATAGGGTAGATTGTCCTTAGCATTACGGGAGTAGTTATAGGTTGGAGGAACATCAGACTTTCCTCCCTACACTTCTTGACCAATGGCATCGAATGCCCAAAAACTAGACAAGATCTGAGATATCTCTTCACCAATCTCGGGAAGTAGTTACAGGTTGGAGAATAACATATCTTTCACCCTACTCTTCTTCAGCTACAGTGGCGTGAGATCACCTAAAAAACTAGCACTCCATAAATAGTTACAAGATATCCATTCTACACCCTTTTTCTCATCATGGATCAGGTGCACATGTTCCTTTTCCATTTACATTTTTTTTTTACTATATACATGCATTTTTACACATGTACATGTGTATTTGACTATTTGATCATTTCTCTTTTATAGGTACATCCATATGGGAAGCAAGTAATCAATAACAATAACACACACATGGTGGGTACATCACACATGCAAGATACTAACCATACAGTCCACTACACACATTAGTATATACACATGTGCTTTTTCCAAGGTTCACTCTTGTCACTTGTTTTACACTTTTAAATGTTTAGTCTCCACGCTCCATCTTTTTCTCACTCAACACTTTGTCTAGCCCTTTGGCACATTTTCTACATCACTCTACATGGATTATTAGGTACGCATCTCTATCTACTTTATGTTACCGAGATTACCACTCACCAACATAAAGGGGGAAAATGTAGACACAAAATCATGCATTAAGTCATAATTTAGTCTTGGTCTCATACTACTATTCATATGGTTTTGAGTGAAAAGAGTAATAATTAACCCATGTCTTTGGTCATTTACCTTTTTTTCTATCATTACTTTTGGTATTTCACCCACACTTTCCCAGTATGTATTTTCATTCTAAGTTCTTCCTATTTCTAATTGGGGTGCCTAGCCAAGACTAGGGCACCCAGTGCATCCTAGTCCCCTCTGGGGTGTCCCGATCCTCTTTGCACTTAACTCTCACCTTTTGGGCACTTTCTAGTTGTTTGAGTTTTTAATCTTTTGGTGGTTGATCTTTTCGAGGTTAAGTATGAAATTAGAACAAGAGAACATATAAATTTAAAGTTATGTGACCATAATGAGAGACCAAGCACTAGGCATCTACTACCATCATCTAGAGTTGCATCCTTCAAAGGAACCTAAAGTTACATTAGCATCCATATAGCTCCATCACAAGGCACACAAGGTTGGTTCATCTGCATCACACTTCATAGGAGGGGAGTCTATTGTTTCTATGCACACATTTACTACATTTTACATCTAGTTATTTGCTCGCTACTTCACAAAGTGCGACTAGCACAAGAGAAACCTAGGGCATGATTTGCACACACACACACACACATAGAACTACATTGGGTCTGAGATGTAATGCAACGCTCAATTAGTAAGTCCACCATTGTGGCCCACTAAGGATAGACGATTCCCCCTTCATATGCATCTTTATTTTTTAGGGTTTTTATTCTTTGTCTGGGGTTTTGCATGTGGTTCTTTATTATAGTTCTTACAGTGACATCTAGCGCAGATCAGTAACATACACATGACTAAAGGAGAACACAGTTGAATACCTAGCAACACCTCAAAGGAGGTTTTTCAATCCATTTCTAGGGTGCCCAAATCTCAAATCAAGGTTCCCACAGGCGCCCCTTAGCCCTTTCTAGGTGCCTCAATTTAGTCGAGAGCTCAGATTTGTACTTTCTCAAGATTTAGTGTGGTCATTTCCTCTTCATGTTTACCTTGTTTACACTCTAACACGATCCTGCACCTTCATCAAATCTCCTGAGGACTTCTTAACCCTTTTTTTCACATTTATATTTACTTAGTTACTTGGATCATTTCCTTTATTTATTTAGATGTTATTTACTACTTTTCATAACATCGATTAGGCTAGGACATTACATTTTAGCATAATCGGTCTATCATATGTATCCTTTGTATTGCATGAGTCTATGGAAGGAATATTTGAAGGACCTCTCTCATCAAACTCAACATTTATGTTAATGTATACTTTCTTCATTTTCAAATCAACCATTATATATCTCATTGAATCATCACTATATATAGTATATATGTATGGATTTGAATTTTTCCTAACATTATCATTTTCTACTTTGATATTAGCATATGGGCCTTGCTTCCAAAAACTCAAAGAAGAGTAATAGGGGTTTTTTATCTAGCCCTACTTATTGAGGATTCATATTGTCAAGTGGAATTTTTAATGACTGTTGAGTAGATACATTGTTATTTTGGATGCTTCTACTAGGTTATTTTTATCCAATCCTACATCCTCAATCAAGAACCACACCATTTCTATGATTATGTGCTTTTGATATTCTACAACACCATTTTGTTGTGGAGAATAAGGTATAGTCAACTAATGACAAAAATTATTTTTAAAATATATAGAGAATGCATTACTATTTAATTCCCCTCAATATAAGAGGAGGATTTTGATATGACAACTAGTTTATTATTCAACAATATCCTTAAAACCTTTAAAGGTTTGGAAGTTTTTATCTTTGGTCTTTAACAAGTATGTCCACATATTTTTTGAATAATCATCAAAAAAATATAAGTATTGATATACTAGTATTGGTCTCTGTGTCTTTTTCATGCTAAGATTGGTATGAACATGTCTAAATTTCTTGTGGCTCTATATGAATTATTTGGAAAAGGTGTTTGGTGTTGTTTCCCTACTAGACGATTGGTGTGTATATCTATTTATTTCTTCAAGTATGGAAAACCTCAAACCATATTCATTTGGATGAGTGAGACTAAGTACCCAAAATTGATATGATCATATCTTCGGTGTTATATATTTGTACAATTGTTTTCCTTAGCAATGAGTTTTTTATAATCATATTTAACTTCATGTATTTTATTCCAATAGTTGACTCACATATAGTTGATTTTTGGTAAGTCCAAAGACATACATAATATTTTTATTGTGTTTTATTATGTGTCGAGAGGAAACTTATTATTCCTAGTGCCTTGAAATTTATAGGAATTGTTATCCCCAAAGGAAATTATTTTTTTTGTGGGAGGTGGACTTTGTGTGGTGAAACAATCCTTGGATCATTTCATGTACCTAGTTGTGCTTGAATTAATATATCGATGGAGTTTTCGAGGATGATTCATACACTCTTTGTGCATCATATGATTGATCCCATCAGAGTGATCATCTTCCTTATCGGTAATGTTTCCATGGTGTTATTGCTTCTTGCACACACAAAATTGTCCATTGTACTTGATATTTTGAAGGTTATTGTTTTTTGAGGATTGGTGTTTTTGGTTTGGTTATGGTTTTTACTTATTTTTAACCCATTATATCAGTATTTTTCATAGAATGCCCCTATTTACAAATAGAACATGCATATATTTTGAAAATAAATTGAGTCCTTTATACTTCCTCATTACGATTGATTACATATATTGTGTACATGTTATATTTTGAGTTGACAAGACTAACACATGTGAATTGTGAAGTGTTGACACCTCTTACTTCACATGTTTCTACCTATATTAGTTGTATCATTTCATCATATTCTAACACTCTTGTTATCCATACATGTGTACTAGTTATGTGTGTTACTACTTACTTTTTTCATTAATTGTGGCCTAAGTACCTTTCTTGCCTTATTGCTCCATAAGGTTCTCATGTTTATGGATCTATGACTATCTTGTGTGATATTTTTGTAGGAATATGGGCCTTGATTTTCTTGTGACACCATGGTTTCCCATGTTTGTGGCTCTATGCCTTTTGTGTGACATTGTTATCATACTATTGTCTCTAACTTTATGGTTTATATATCTTCACACTTGTTTTCTTATACATATGTTATTATCATTGTTAATATTTTGTTATTCCTCTTGGTACATGTCTATAGAGGATGATCCAAATGGAGTTACAGAAAGATCACAAAAGAATAATTATTTACAAACAATATAACACACAAGTAATGATTCATATTCAATCTTTTCAATCAATACTCAATATTACATACATCCACATATATAGGTAATAACTCCCCTATAAATAAGGAGGTAGTTATAACCTCTCAAATGATTCTACGTGAGTTTGTTGAAACTCACATAACAATATATTTGTTATTAGTTGTTTTAATATAACAACTAAATAACAAATCACTAACTTACTAAATAATAATTACCCTAGTAATTATTATTTACTATTTTACTAACTCACATTCACCAAGATAATAATTACACATGTAATTATTATTCACCCATACATATCAATGGAGCACTAACCAAAGTTTTCCTAACATTCCCCCCTTAGTGCGAACATGGGTTAAACATATTTTGTACTTTCTGACCTGATCACTTTCATGCATAGGTGATATGGTTTTACATACGGTTGACCACGAACCAAGAATGGTGGTTTTATAAAGTGGAGTACCACAAACCAAAAAGGTGATGGTTTTGCATATGGTTTACCAACAACCAAAAATGGTGGTTTTACAAAGTGGTTTACCACAAACCAAAAAATGAAGGTTTTCAAGTGGTTTACCTACAACCACATCATGATGTGCCAAGTACTATTATCATCCCTCATCAATATCTCACTACAAGGAATAACATAGGAAAATTTGTTGAATTCTAATGCTCACACACACAAACTAAAAATAGGAAATGGAACATTAGATCATGTTCCCCCCCTCAATGTGAAATTTCCACTTATTCACACAACACAACAACAACAAGATCACTGAAATATGAAGCACATTAAAACTGGTACTTTGAAAACAAAGCGGAAAGCACGCAAAAGAAAGCAAATACTTACACCACAAAAATGGCAAAACAAAAATGCAAATATCATTGGTGACAAAAACAAGAGGTTGTTAAATGACCTCCTTCCTCTATTTACTTTGTCCTCTAGTCTCATGTTGCTAAATCATCATGATTTATCTTTGAGGCTCATGATGTAAAATTTGTTGATCTACATGATGAAGCTTTGAATTTTACAAAAAAAAACACACTTTTGATGTTTTGACAATAACTTGAGAACTAGAGCTCCATTTTACAAACCGTAAAATGTGTTGGAAATATGGTTTCAAGATATTTCCAATTGTGTAAAGAATAATTAGTGATTTCTAAGGAATCATTGGCAATTCATCAAAATCGTTTGCAATTTTCCCTAATCACTGGTGATTACGTTTTAGGTATAGAATCGTTAGCGATCACTATAAAAATTCAACAAATATTTCCATATCCATGTTTTTACACATGTTTGAATTTGTTCAACTTTGGATTACTTCCTAAGATAGACGCCAACATGAAAAATCTTTTCTAGATGAATCAGCAACTTAAGAATTACAATCAAAACTATTGGATGCAATCTAAACACCAACTTAAAGAAGGATGATGCCAAATTCAAATATAGAAAAAATAACTCCTTTATCTCCTTTATTTAATCTATGCACACTTCTTACCAATTCACTCTCACACAAATAATCTATAATAAATTAGTTCATGCACTTCTATAAAGATTGCTAAAAATCTAAATACTAAACTTTCATTCTCACAACTAATAAAGATTCACATAGGTGGGGCAACCATAACTTATGAAGATATGCCCCTTCATTGATCTCTTCATAGAGCCATACCGCTCTGATACCAGATGTGGAGGATGATCCAAATGGAGTTATAGAAAGATCATAGAAGAAGAATTATTTATGAACAATATAACACAAAATAATAATTCATATTCAATCTCATTCAATCAATACTCAATATTACATACATCCATATATATATATATATATATATATATATATATATATATATATAGGATCCCCTAGTTATAACCTCTCAAATGATTCTATGTGAATTTTTGAAACTCACATAACAATATATTTGTTATTAGTTATTTTAATATAACAACTAAATAACAAATCACTAGCTTATTAAGTAATAATTACCATAGTAATTATTATTTACTATTTTACTAACTCACATTCACCAAGATAATAATTACACATGTAATTATTATTCACCCATAAATATCAATGGAGCACTAACCAAATTTTTCTTAATGTCATGGTTTCCACCATGCATAACCGCCTTTTTCAAGTACAAGTTCTTCAAGGTGGCCACATCTTCACCATTGTACACTCACCCATGTTTTCATTTGATTCATGTGCTCAAGTGATTTATCATGCATGCATCAAAAGAGGGTTCATACCCACATAATACATGTCACTCGAAACAAGCAATATAAAAACAATAATTGATCAAATACAAAAATGTATAGCTCGATCAAGAATGGAAGCCTATGATGATTTCACATAGTTTTTCCCATGGAAATTACACTAACTTGCTCAACAGATTTGAATTTCCAATTACATGTACATGTTCTTGACACATTTTGAGATCCACTTCACTTACTTTAAATTAGTTAGAGGGCATAGAATATTTCACTCCTTCACCATGACACTCATTTTTAGGTATCTTGGGGCATGGGTCTCCTTTCCTAATCTACATTTTAATACATTACAGTTTGTGATATCAGGTTGTGTGGCACATGGGAAGGGAAAGTGGGTACCCATCCTCTTTTCTACTATGTTTCCTTATTTATAGAATTGGTCCTAGATCTATGTACAGGGGTTTGGTCCATGGGTTCGCGGAAGGTATCAAAACTACTAAGTTCTTTGTGGGAAATCCTTCATTTCCTCTTACAATAAAAGAGGAATATATCATATTTTCAAATGACTTTGATATATGGTCTTCTTCCTTCATGGGATGCTTCGTATCTCACTCTTCTTCTCTCTCTCTCTCTCTTTTGTAGGGTCACATGCACTTAATTCTTTGGTTTCTCCTCATCACAATTGGGAATGATCACCCCGATCCTTCAAAGAAACTCATCAATTCAAATTTCCAAGTGCAAGAAAATAATGGTAACTCATCCACCTATAAAATAAACAGGTGTATTCCTTTCATTTTTTGCATCTCTTTCATTTTATGCAAATGAAAATTTTACATATTACATTTTACATTTGAGTTAAAGTTCAATTATTTACTATGGAAATTAACTACACTTTATGTTGCAGGTTTCATCATGGAGTATGCCAACACCAACAATATGGGACTCTGTAAATAAATTCCAAGTGAATACAAAGTGTCTCTACACACTCAAATATATTTTCCTTTAAGCACGTAATTTTCATTTCATACTTAAAGGGGAGTGAATGTAGAAACTCAAATTTGGTAATTGTCTCGCTAAGACAAACACACCCTTTCTATCCCCGCTCACTACATCTTGAGGTCCCTTATCTATATGTTTTATCCCTACACTCTGATATGTCATCAAAATCTAAGAATTAAATGCATAAAAATCATTTACAAATTCAAATCAACATGATGTAACCTTCAATTCTCATGTTTTTCATCCCTTTATAAAATCATACAGGTTTGGTCATCTTGCGATATCCATTCTTGGTTGACTTGTATAATTTTAAACTAACATATCCTCTATCTTTCCTTTCAATTATATATCTTTGTTGGGACATTTACATCCTATGGGTCAGCCTTTCTATGATCATTCACCTTCTAAACCATATATAAACAAGTTAACACTACCTCATTTAAAACTTGGAAATCATATGGCATTATATTGATACACTCACTTCCAACACTTGCAAAACGTCACCATAGGCTCCATAAATCTCACCAAAGCTTATGCACACTCATTAGGGAAGCAACCACAATATGTATGAAGCATCTTACTAAGTCAAAGGATTAGTCTCTCTCATTTGCAAGCATTCAAACATCCCCATTCCAAGTATTAATAAGATACAAACTCAACTCAAGCATTGTCAAGGAGTTCTCAATTTCCAAATCTAGTTACATTCATTCAAATATCACATGCTAGGTGGAGAACTATGTGTGGTTTGAGGCCTCTTAAAATTAGTGTCGAGGTTAGTGGTATAAATATTACACCACAACCCAACTAATGTTTGTTTTGCAAGGTCTCCCACACATGGCTAGGGTTTGAGATATCACTCAAGATATTTAGAAATATTTGTATCATAAGTAATCATTAAGATTTGACAATGATATATATTTATAGGTAGGTGACAACCTCGAAAAGTTACAAATCCATATTCCAAGTAGGTCCAAAACCATATAGTAGGTTCAATACTAAATGGATGGTCCTAACAAAGTTTTACATTCCTATATTAGGCTATTTTCTATCTACAACTTTCAATGTCAAGGCATCATCAAGTTCAAATATCCTAGTTTTAACACTCTACAGACCCAAAATATCTAAAATCCATCTATAATCAGCTAAGTGCACTCATCCTCTTATGTTTTCAACTTCATATCTTACTTTGTACATTAGTTACAAGAATTAATGTGTTGTTCTAATACTACATGATTAATGTTGGAAGTTAATTAATTAGAATAACCTCCTATAATTTCCCTTTACATCCTTTAGTGTACTTAAATCGCTAATCTAGATATTAAAATCTAATAAGGGAATAAACAATAGGATTTAGTAGCTAGCAGATGATCATCATATTGATAACTTGAGTCTTATTGTATGGTTTCGGATGTTTCCTCTTGAAGTGGTTAAGTCATTTCTACTTGCATATTGTGATCATTGTTTTATATTTTGGTGTTACTTGGTGTTATATTTCTTGCATATACTAATTCAACAATATGAATAATATAATTAATATCAACACAACGCAAGAGATATTTTTGGGCCAAGATGCCCAAATATTCAATATATTCATAATATTTCTCATAAAGTAAGGAAACACCATAAGTGCTCCTTAAGGAATAAATAACTCTACAATCTCCAAATATGGGGATTCTATTTTGAAGGAGACACCTCCAATATATCTCTACCAATTAGAAGACTCCACACATATATGACATCCTCATAATGGAATTCCACTCTTTTATATAGGCATACAATACTCTTAATGGGTGGCAAACACCTAATCTCAATCTAAGTCGACTCATTACCCAATATAACTAATTCTTATGTGGCCCCATATATTATAAACATATAACTAAATAAAGGGATGTGTGCAACATGTTAGCATCTCCATCAACCCATATATTTTATGATATCATATCCCAAGGTACATAGCATGTCCTACCTCCTTGACATGTTTCATCCTTGAAATATGAGGAAAACCATGTTATGAGTGAGTTTCAAATCATCACACACGTGTCTTTGTGCTCGATCATCCAAACACCCATATGTGATATTAGTGGGTAATACATCTCTACACTTGGTTCCATAATGCAGTTGTGTTACTCTAATTACATCCATATCAATAGTTGTTCCTCATCGGATTTCATACATAGCCATAGTAGTATTCCTATAATTCCATATCGCATACTCATTACTCTAATGATTCCATGTATATCCATAGTGATTGTTTCTCTAATGACATGCATATCCATCTATATTTTTTCTCTCATATGCCCTAATGTGCCTCCATGATTTTGGCCTCTCATGATGATGTGGATGTCTATATGATGCGAGACTTAATATCCTCAACCTCATCAACCTTTTCCTCAACTTTATTTTCCCTTCCATCTTTTTTTTTGCTATTTATTTTTTCTCTTGAGTAGATGAATCATTATTTTCTTATTTTTCATCATGTTCTTCATTTTCTCCTTCTAAATCATCCTTATTCCCTTCTTCACCATCTTCAAAGTCATCCTCATGCTCCATATTGACATTTTTTTGTTCCTTTCTAAGTGTGATATCTTACAAGGTAACCTTATTTCTCTTGTACCATATCTTCATGAATTTATTTTTCACATTAATATTAATTTTCCCAAGGTATCTAACCAAGGATATGCATACCATCCATATCTAAAGCATAAAAATTTAAGTGTTAAATATTTTTTTCCATATATAGCTTTAAATATTCAATAACTTGAATTTTTTTGCCATCAACTTAAGCTTATTTTATATTCCTTTCTGAACATGTAGATGTTTAGCTACATCCATGTTGATGAAGTTATACTTGTTATTAGCATTTATGGAAACAAATGTATTTTTCCTTTGAATACACCCTTCAAACTAAAATATATGGAAGATTCCTTATTTAGAGATGCACTATTTGAACTCTTATCTTGATCCATTGTCGTACTTTGAATCATGTGTAGCCTCTTCATCATCAAGCATTGTCTTCTTCTTCTTATTATTATTCCTCTTCTTCATATCCATCTTCTTCATCATCCTTATCTACAACATCCTCATTATTTACATTTTTTTCTTCATCTTTTACGCCATTGATCTAAGAAAACTTGTTCCATTTCTTCCCAAGACCAATCTAGACTCTCTTGTTTGACTTAATACCACCAAGTTTGTGTTATACCACCAAGCCAAATCTGAAAATAAAACCATGGAAATAAATCTAAAAATAAGGATCCTTAAATCAGATCCACCATTCTCTAGCATCAATCTTACCATCTCCATGGAAATTTATTGTCTCTGTGATTGACAAAAACTAAGGTTTCAAGAATAGACCCTATTTCATCAATATTTTTCCTACCCTTTTTGGTCGATGTTGGCCTCAAATTAGAAAATACCAAACACAAACACCAATCATATTTTGAGACCTTTTCGAAAAAATTTAAAAAAGAAATTTTCCAAATATTTTAGCCTATAAAGTGAATTTGTGCAAAACAATAAAATGGAAATAACTATAACAAAACATAGCCAAATTTTTCTGAAATTTTGAGGGTTTCCCTCAAAAATTCAACTCTAGCACAAAAGATAACCGCACTTCAAATTTCCTTGCAATGTGGAAGAAATATATGAATAATTAAATTAGGGTTTCAACCCTAAAACTAGAATATATTTCTCTAAATAGATCTTAAAATTTTAAAATTTGAGGGTAGATTTCTTGAATGATTTCTCCAATTCATACAAAAAAATCATTAAAACTCAAATTCAATCTCAACATTTATGCAAATCATCAAATTACGATTTCATCCCACAAATTTCCCGTGTCAATGCTCTAATATCACTTGGTGAGATATTTGCATATAATAAATGAATAATTAGAACTATATGTATAACATAACACAACAAAAATGATAATTTTTGGCCAAGATTCCCCACAAGGGTCATTAGCTAGGCAATATCCTAGCATGTTCATTCATATTGAGGTAATTAAATTTGATAAAATCAAATTCAATATATTGGTAGACATTAGGGGGTGAAAGGGATAATTTACTAATATTATGAATTAGGTATTGGGACAAAGTTAAAGAGGTGGGCCAAAGAAGAGGTGGGGTTAATTTTAATATTAAACTAAAATATTTGACCCTAGTTTTTAAAAATAAATACCTTAAAATTGTAAAAGGATTGTTTTCATGAAGTTAAATTATTAACTATTTTTTAATAAGGAAATATCAATTAGGATATTCTTAACCAAGAAATAATAATATTGTAGAAAACTAGGATTGAGTATGTTTTTCAACACAAATGATATTATTTCACCATCTTAATTATTTGAATAATTATTGATAAATGAATAAAGTTTAACATTAACGTAATTGATAATATGTCTTGAATGGCTTCAAAATATCTTTCTAGAGAAAAGACATATTAAGAAAATAATAATTGAGTGGAAAACATGATATATTTTCTATTTGATATATTAGGGTAGAAATAAAAATATTTTCTATTTGATATATTAGGGTAGAAATAAAAAGGGGTAAATAAAATTGTAATGGAAAAATGGGTAAGTAAGGTACATGGAAAAATAGGGTGTATTTCCATCCTAATAATATAACATAGGGGGTATTGTTAATTGAATAATTGAGGTAAAAACTTCGATAACATTAAGGATATCCTTTAATACCCTTCAAATGAACATGTTATACCATACTTTTACTAAGTGAACCCCCCGTGAGACTCCCTAATATTCAATATACTCGTAAATATAATAATACTTTAAGGTAAGGAAAAACTATAGAATTCTCCTTAAGGAAAGAGTAACTCCTTAATCTCCCAAATTGGGAATTCCAATTCGAGGGGATACCTCTAATACACCTCTACCAAGTAGAAGAATCAACTCATACATGTAATCCTAATAATGGCATTTCACTCCTTTATATAGGCATACATAATCTTAATGGGTAACATCTAATCCCAATGTAGGTCAACTCATTACCCAATATAACTAGTTCCTATGTGACCCCATATATTAACTAGATATAACTAACTAAGGGGATGTGTGCCACATGTTGGCATCTC
This sequence comes from Taxus wallichiana var. yunnanensis, assembly GCA_018340775.1. NCBI lineage: Eukaryota > Viridiplantae > Streptophyta > Pinopsida > Cupressales > Taxaceae > Taxus > Taxus wallichiana. The sequence goes on along the minus strand of CM031241.1, from coordinate 250,767,782 downwards.
CATCAACCCATATACATTATAGTATCATATCAAGTGGATGGTAAGAAGATTCAATTTTTTGAAGATTTGAAGCTCTCTAGTCTCAAAGAGAGTTTTCCACTTTCGCATACCTGGCACATTTCTGGCTTGGAGAATGTCATTGCACAAAATGTTTCAACCCAGATAGAGTTACCTAAGTTGGATAAAGAAGGCCAAATTAGTTTGAAACATGAGGAAATTATTCAAATGTGCATTAAGAGGGTGAAGAAGAGAGTAATTACTAAGTATCTAATCAAGTGGAAGAATCGTACAATGAAGTTGCAACATGGGAGGAGGAATATTTCGTACCGGCATCCAGAGATCATCGACATTGAGGACTATACTTATTTGAATAAGCCTCCTAAAATGGTCAAAATTGGGGACAATGTTTCTTTGAAGAGGAGGGGCATGTTACGCCCTTATCCTAGGTCATATATCAAGACATGTATAGCCAACATGTGGCTAAAATTATCTCATAATATGTCATATCACATTTATTTATGTTTTCATATGTTTAGTAGGTCATCCATGGTGTTTTTACATACCAAATTAGGGTATATATAGGAGTTAGTAAGTGGTAGATAATCATCATATTGAGCATTTAAGTCTTATTGTATGGATTGGAGATTGTCCTTCGAATTGGCCAAGTAATTCTACTTGCATATTATGATCATTTATCTATACTTTGTTTCTATTTGGTGTTACATTGCCACTAATATTCATATCTATCGAGTAATTTCATTACAAGTTGGGGATTAGTTTTATAAGAAACAAAAGCAAGTTTGGGAGGAGTACTTCATATAGGAAATTATAGAGGGAATGTCTAAGTTCATGACAAGGTATAGATTGTTTTTAGTCCATTGAGGGAATTTCATATTGAATTCATCTCCATGTTGTTGTTTGCGATAAATAAAATTAGTGTCTTAATGTGTAACCTCTACACTTCAAAAATTAATTCAAGTAAGACTAAATTTTCATTCAAAGTTTGAATGTTGGTATTATGAGTGTGTATCCATTTTATTTTTGGATTCAAGGTTACAAGGAATTTTTCCATTAACTTGGTCTCTTATTACACAAATTGAATTACTTGTTATTAGAGTAAATTTGATGCAAGAACATCCAGTTCACTTGTAATCATGCATCCCCTAAAACATGTTAATTAGAAAAATAAGGTAATTCTACCATCATGTAAGTTTTAATTGTGCCAAGAATTTCTTATATGCCTTGTGCAAGTCCAAATTTGTGCATATGTCTTGTAATGAGTATCTGACCCTAATAGCGTGTAAT
>CM031241.1:250653655-250766377 GCA_018340775.1 Taxus wallichiana var. yunnanensis | reverse complement strand
TTGGAGCCCTACCATAGAAGAAATTCATGTTTTAAACTCCTCAGATGCTCATTTTCATTTCCCACGATGTTTTTAATCAAAATTTCCTCATTTGCTATGCTTGTTAAAACATTTTACCTATTTTCAATGGATGGGAAATGATTTTAGTTCTTCTTTTATGCATTTGGAATGCGTGGGACCTTGCATCTTTCATTTTAACCTTTTTGCAGAGAAATAAATTCTTCATCGGGAGCAAAATGGCATTTTCCCATTTCCTGCAACTTCCTACATTCTTTTCCCCATCAAATTCTTTCTCGGAAAGGTGAAGCTACGTGTTTGTTTCCATTGGATGCGGCCGGACGGGTTTCTTTTTGAACTTATCACTTTTGGTGATTTTGGAAAAATGTCAGATTTTCCCCACATCCCCATTGGTCCCTGATTGGCTGGAGTAGTTTTGGTGGAAGTTCGGGGCGATGGATCCATTTTATTCTCTAAGGCATTACGGCGAAAGGGTGAAAAGTTCTAAAATGACCCGTGGCCCCACTCATGCGAAAGGATAAATTCTCTAAAGTTGAAGCCCGCATGAAAATTAGAAAGGGACACGTGGCCTATGTTGAAAATCAACGGCGGGGCATGGACTTTCGGGGGAAAAGGTTGGAATTTTTCCCCTTTTCAAAATAGATAAAGTATAAAGTGAAACACACCCCCACCTAACTAGTCAGGTGATGCCACATGTTGAAGAATGAAATCGGAACAATGGGCCCACGGGAGGAAATTGAGAATTTGAGCCTTTTTCACCAAAGGGTTAAAATGTTGCAAATTGAGCCATGACCCCTTTTCCAATCGTGGTGTGCCACGTGTTCACGTTGAAAAGTCAAAGCGGGCGGCGGAGGTTTTTGAGAATTTGAGCTTTTTGTTAAAAAGAGTTTAAATGGCAGATTTGAACCGCATTTCCTCAGCCACTCAGATGGCGCCACGTGTCTCGGCCTTTTGGCGGAGCTGCGGAGGAGGAGCAAAATGAGAAATCACGCTTTTTCTCCCAAATGTCAGGAAATGTAGATTTCTCCCCAGGGCCGTCGTTGCTTGGATCTTGCCACGTGTAGGGTCCAAATTTGAAGGTAAAAGGGGAAAAGATAGCCAAATGCACTCATCTAGTTTTTAACGCCATTAACGAACCAGAGCTCTGCAAAATGCAAAATGGATCATTCTTCATTCTTTTTCTCTCTATATTCTTGTCGTTTCTCCATGAGATGCATTTTTGGTTTATTATGGAGCCAAATCGATAAGTTTAAAGGGATGTAAAGTTTGATCATCAAAAAACAAAGTTTATCGGGCATACGCGATAAAAAGGGAGAAAACTTACCAGTAAGCACTTGAGTGCTATGAAAGTGGTTAAAAGGTGGAAATGGTAGGACCACATGAAGAAGAAAATCATGAGATGCCCCTATTAAAATAATCATGCTCGAACTAATGAAATATTCACCTTTTTGAACCTCTAGTTTTCATGAGTGCATTTGTTTCATGTCACTTTCCAAAAGTGGATCTGCAAAAAACATTATTCCTTTTGGATATTCTTTTCTTGGGACAAAGTATGGATGTATACAAATTGTTATAAAACATGGTTTTGGCCACGGAAAAAGGGGATTCTGGTTTTCTGGGAAGGTTGTAAATTCTGAAGTAATTCAATACAAAAGTTTTTTTCTTTTCTTATTTTCCTCTGTTATATCTTTCTCTCTCCTTGCTCGATTCAATGGATCATTTGTTTTGCATTCAATAGAAAACTGTGTTCTAGTCTGTGTAATCTTTAGAACTTTGTGTCTACAAATTTGCATCGGTGGTGAAGTAATTGATCCTTTTCTATATTTTCTTGGTTCAATGTGAGTAGGGAGATACTCTACTATCTATATTTCCCAAAAGCATTGTTGTTTTCTTCCTTCTCCCATCTCTTTATTCTTCCATTCCTTCTGATTGATAATCTTTTAAGTATGAAAACATTCCAGAATATCAGGGTCCAAACATTGAGAGTTGTATATCTGTACATTTGTTTTTCTTGCTTTCAATAAGGGAACCTCTCCCATTAAAGAGGAGGGACTTGTTGTCCCCTGACTATGGTTTCAACCCATGTTCCATTCTAAAACCCAACAGTTTTTGGCGACTCCATTGGGGAATTCATTGCAAATGGATTCCAGTTTTTGAATAACAACTTCTTGATCATCTTTGATCTGGTGACTCCAAGATACACTCGGGGTAGAAGAACCCTTGGGGAAGAAGACCCTCATTTCCAACTTTTGGATCATCAAGGTTTCTCTCTCCCTTCATCAAGAAAAAGAAGAGGAACAAGATCTGCAAGCACTCCTCCTACTAGAGACAAAACTTCTAGGAGTGACATCCCTCAAGATCAAATCAGTCCTAATTTGCATGCTTTGATTCTCGTTGGTGTTTTAGTTCCTCTCCAAACAATCTTTCCAAGGATGGCAGCTCCTCTACCTTGGGGCCAAAGGGTTGGGCCTCTTGCTCTTCCCCAACCATTGCATGAATTTCCTAGAGGCAATAGAAAGAATTTCCCTAAATTCAGAGGTGATGGGAAGGTTCATCCAGATGAACATATTGCGGCCTTCATTGTTGCTTGTGGTGTTCTCGGAGTTGAACATGAGGATATCTCTGTTAGAATTTTTGTGGAGACATTGCAAGATAATGTTGCTTGATTGGTTTTATCATCTCCTCTTGGGATCCATCACCAATTGGAACACCATGATGACCCAGTTTGAGTAGCATTTCAAACATGCTGAGGATGTACATGCCCTCTTGGCCCAGATTTCTCAAATCAAGAAAGAGTCACATGAGCCCATGAGGGAATTTGTGGCCAAATTCAACAGGCTAGTTAACAAGATCCCAAAACACACACCTGTGGATCAGATTCAGAAATGTTTCTTCCTTAATGCCCAACTACCTGAAGTGAGCTATGCACTTAGAAGAGCTAATCTTGCCACTTTAGATGTTGATCAGAGATTTTTGTTAGTGTTGAAGATGATCTGATCATGTCTGGCAAGCTAAGGAGAGAATCATCCAAATCCAAAGCATCTCCTTCTTCCACATCTTCTCCTGGAGCTAATGCAGATCAATTGGTACAAAACTTGCTAATGATCTTATTGCTCTCAAGAAGCAGTTAGCCCAACATGCTCCTTATCAGGATGTTCCTAGGAAGAACTTTCAGCCCAGGAATCGGTTTCCCTCTCCTCAGACTAGATTGGCAATTGAAGGCCCACCTATTAAAGTTCTAGTCAATGCAACATGTGAAGTGTTGGAGCCTGATGATGAGGAGGAGGATGAAATCTGTGAAGAACATGAAGAGGAAGTTGATGAAGAATTAGAAGAGTTGAGTGGATCTCATGTCCATTTTCTCACCACTGAAGGTATAGATGAAGAGGATGATTATGAAGAAAGAGTTGCAGAGATGAACAATGAATCATATGTTGTCATGACTCATGAGCAAGCCAACAAGAAGGAGAAAGTGGTGCAGCCTACTAAAAATATCTAAGGAACCTCCTACAACCATTCCAGTGATTGCAAGGAGAGGAGCTCCTATTCCAACTTCTTCCACACCCAAGGTAAGTTTTGTTGTTCCTTCCTCCTCTGTTTCTACTCCTAAAACTTCTTGCCCTTCAAATGATAGAGTTGATAAGTCAAAAGTTTCATCTACTCCTATCAATGATGCTCCATCTACCTCTGGTTCTTTTGACATTATTGACCATCTCAAGAAAACTAAGATCCAGATCTCAGAAGCAAATTCTACCAAACCCATCCCAAGGCCTTTGCTAAGATGGTAGACTTTGTAAACTCCAAATCCAAGCCTTCATCCCCTAGTTCTAAAGGTCTCTTGCCCACTCCTTCTCCTTCATCTCAACCAAGCCTTGTGCAATAATTACTTCATCTAATGAGAAGATCAAACCATTTTATGTCACTCTCCTCATAGCTGGCCACAAACTCAACAATTGTGTTATTGATTTTGGTGCTTCAGATAATGTGATGCCTGCTAAGGTAGCTCATGCCCTAGGCTTAACCCTAACCCACACTTTTGGTTCATGTTACTCAATGGAAAGTAGAGAAGTGCCATTGGTTGGAAGGATCAAGGATGCACAAGTAGCCTTTGTTGCTTTTCCAGAGAAGAGAGTTTTAGCCACCATTTTGGTAGTTGATATTCCCCCTTCCTATGGCATGCTTTGTTGAGTAGAAATTTTTGCAAAGATGTTGGAGGAGAAATCATGATGGATTGGTCACATGCTCTTATTCCAGTGAATGGGAAAATGAAGAAGTTGATGCCTGAGAAAAAACTGAATATATTGTGCAAAAAATAGATGATCCAAAAGCACAAATATTGTATGCAGATATTGGGCGTGGTAATTACATGGTTATGTCACAAGGTGAGACAAAGCAAGTGGGAAGAAACTCATCCAATGGATTTGGGATACCTTGCAACAAAAAAGAGAACATTCAAGTTCTTAAAACTGCTCATAGTGATTCTTCACACCTTCAGGTATTCATTCCTCAGCATTATCTTAATCTCACCAATGAATGTCTTCTTAATGCCCCTCATGATGCATGCCAATTTGGTCTTTCTTCCAATGATGAGGAAGATAAACAACTTGAGGCTTTGTTTCAGCCTGAAATGGAGTTTATGGAAGATATGTCATGTGCTAGGATTGGATGTTCTTGTTTTGAAGGAAATAACCTCATGCTGGTAAAAGAGGAGGTGCATCACAACAGAGTGAATGGGTTTTCTCCTTCTCCTATGTTTGAGGGATTCCAATATACTGAGATGGAGGTCTCTGTCGACCATTCTCTTGCTGTTTTAAATTACCTCAATGACAAACAAGTGCCTCTACCTAAAGAAAATGGAGTTAGTTGGAGCAATGGTCCACTTGCTATGTTTATAAATGAGATGAGCACACATACATCTTTTTGCAACCCTTCAAAACAAATAGAAGTTGATGAGCCACACCTGGAAATTTTTCTTCACAATTATGACAGTCCTGGTTCAACTCACCCTTTGGGATGCAAACAAGAAGAAGAAGATGATGTGATTGATTCATTTTTGCCTAGTCTATCAGCTTTCAAATTCCCTTCGAATCATGAAGACAAATCAGTAGTGAAACTTGCACCCAAGAGCCAAGATCTCCTAGAGTGGAAAACAAAGTTGTTGATTTTGCAAAGGCAATGCAGGATGTTTCTTAAGGACATGGTGGAAATTGCTCATCATGAGGATAAATCAAAAATGTGCAGGCCAAAGGAAATGATAATGATAAATATTCGTGTCTCTTTCCCATTTCCTTTTGAGGATTATTACAAGAAATTCAATTGATTTTGTGTGAACATATGGGTCTCATGGTATATTCCATGATGATTTTCACACATATGTTATTGTAATTTCATCAAAAGAAATTGAATGTTATAAGAATTGGATTTTGTCATGAATCCAGTTGTCATATTCAGTGGTGTGCAAAACTCAATTGGGGCATCAAGCATTTTTAAAGCTTAAAAATGGCATTACTCCTTCACAAAAGAGAGAGCTTTTGGCAGACATTCAACTCTTCACAAGGATTGAATTTTTTAGTGTGGGTATCATCACTATATGGATGGTTTTCTTGCCTCATTTTTTTTCTTTTCAAACCACATAGTGTTCACATGATGTTTTGGTATGCCCAATTGCTCATTCCCAATTCATGGGTACCTCATACTTTCACTTGGTTGTTCCACAAAGGTACCTATTTTTCTCAGCCTGTCTCTGGAGTTGTGTAATTTCAAGTCCAAAGTGATTAGGACCCCCTTTGTATATTTTGTATAGTCTTTGTTTTGGCTTGTTTCTTTTCCTTGTTCCTTGTTGTGTGTGGTGTTTGTTTTGGGTCTTGTCTTTTGGTTTGTTTTGTTTCCTTTCCCACCTTGTGTGTGTTGTCTTCTGTGTTGGTATTGCTTCTTTTTGACTCCATTTCCCATTGGCTAAGACACTGATTCGATCTGATTACCCATAAATTCTCTAAGGTTCTTGATTTTGCCTCTTTCCTCTGCCAAATCATCCCCAGAAGGAGCCAAGTTGTTGTCCTCTCAATTTTCCCCACCCTTTTGAATCTAATTTCATGAAAATTGGAGCCCTTCCATAGAAGAAATTCATGTTTTAAACTCCTCAGATGCTTGTTTTCATTTCCCACGACATTTTTAATCAAAATTTCCTCAGTCTGCTGTCGTTAAAATGTTTACCTATTTTCAATGGATGGGAAATGATTTTAGTTCTTCTTTTATGCATTTGGAATGCGTGGGACCTTGCATCTTTCATTTTTAACCTTTTGCAGAAAAAAATTCTTCATCGGGAGCAAAAATGGCATTTTCCCATTTCCTGCAACTTCCTACATTTCTTTTCCCCATCAAATTCTTTCTCGAAAAGGTGAAGCTACGTTTTTTCTCATTGGATGCGGTCGGATGGGTTTCTTTTTGAACTTATCACTTTTGGTGATTTTGGAAAAAATGTCAGATTTGCCCCGCATCCCCCCCCTTTCTTGGTTGGAGCAGAGTTGGTGGAAGTTCGGGTGAGCCATTTTTATTCTCTAAGGCAATTATGAAGTTCTAAATGATCCATTTTATTCTCTAAGGCATTACACGTGGCTAAAAGGGCTTTGGCGGACCAAAAGTTCTAAAATTTTACCTTGTTTCCACAAAGGGAAAAAAGTTCTAAAATGGCAAGGCCCCCTCAAAGGGATAAATTCTGAGTTGAAGCCCACAAGCAAATCGAAAGGGACACATGGCCTACGTTGAAAATTCAATGGCGGGGGCATGGACTTTCGGGGAAAAGGTTGGAATTTTTCCCCTTTTCAAAAGTGGATAAAGTATAAAACTGAAGCACATTCCCGCAACTAGTCACATGATGCCACGTGTTGAAGGATGAAATCGAAACAATGGGCCTGCGGAGGAAATTGAGAATTTGAGCCTTTTTCACCAAAGGGTTAAAATGTTGCAAATTGAGCCATGACCCCTTTTCCAATCAAGGTGTGCCATGTGTTCACGTTGAAAAGTCAAAGCGGGATGAGGTTTTTGAGAATTTGAGCTTTTTGTTAAAAAGAGTTTAAATGGCAGATTTGAACCGCATTTCCTCAACCACTCGATGGGCGCCACGTGTCCAGCCTTTGGCGGAGCTGCGAGGGGCGGAGAAAATGAGAAATCATGCTTTTTCTCCCAAATGTCGAAAATGCAAATTTCTCCCCCAGGGTCCATGTTGCTTGGATCTTGCCACGTGTAGGGTCCAAATTTGAAGGTAAAAGGGGGAAAAGATAGCCAAATGCACTCATCTAGGTTTTTAACGCCATTAATGAACCAGAGCTCTACAAAAAATAAAATGGATCATTCTTCATTCTTTTTCTCTGTATTCTTGTCGTTTCTCCATGAGATGCATTTTTGGTTTATTATGGAGCCAAATCGATAAGTTTAAAGGGATGTAAAGTTTGATCATCAGAAAATGGAGTTTATCGGGCATACGCGATAAAAAGGGGAAAAACTTACCAGTAAGCACTTGAGTGCTATGAAAGTGGTTAAAAGGTGGAAATGGTAGGACCACATGAAGAAGAAAATCATGAGATGCCCCCTGCTAAAATAATCATGCTCAAACACGAAATATTCACCTTTTTGAACCTCTAGTTTTCATGAGTGTGTTTGTTTCATGTCACTTTCCAAAAGGATCTGCAACAAACATTATTCCTTTTGGATATTCTTTTCTTGGGGACAAAGTATGGATGTATACAATTGTTATAAGAACATGGTTTTGGCCACGGAAAAGGGGATTCTAGTTTTCGGGAAGGTTGTAAATTCTAAAGTAATTCAATACAAAGCTTTCTTTCTTATATTTTCCTCTATTATATCTTTCTCTCTCCTTGCTTGATTCAATGGATCATTTGTTTTGCATTCAATAGAAACTTTGTGTTCTAGTCTATGTAATCTTTAGAACTTTGTGTCTGCAGATTTGCATCGGTGGTGAAGTAATTGATCCTTTTCTATATTTTCTTGGTTCAATGTGAGTAGGGAGATACTCTGCTATCTATATTTCCCAAAAGCATTGTTGTTTTCTTCCTTCTCCCATCTCTTTATTCTTCCATAAAACGAAACCTTATTTTTGAACGAAGTCTATTTTAAAAAAATAATAATAAATTTGATCTTCCATTTCAACGAAATTTATAAAAAAATAACAATAATAAATTTTATTTTCCATTTAAATTTAATATTTTACAAAAATAAATATATTGCAAAAATAAAAAAAAATCATAATAAAATAAAAACTTGGCTAAGTTTGGTTACGTGGAGTTGATGTGAATGGAATGCAAAAAAATAATATTTTATTAAAAAAATTTAATGCTAGGAATTATATTTTAATGTGAGCTTTTAATACTTTCTTTCTTTTCCACGCATGGCCTGGGAAATAGCTGGTTTTTTTGTAAATTTAATCAAAGTTGGCTATCCACTTTAATGTTCCTTTATTTTATTTTATTTTAAATAGAATTTCAAACAATATTAGCCACCCACTTTACTTATCTTTTATTTTTTTATTGTTTTCTTTGAAGTCTTGTTGTACGTGGTGGTTAAGTGGATTGTTGAGTGTTGTTAGTGAATGCATAGTGGAGGAATATTGTGTCTCCTATCATTTTAGACCTGCTTGATTATTTCTTATTGCCCATGCGCGCTAAAACTTGATGTTGGCCGCCATTTGTATCCCCGATTTTATTTATTGTTGCTCTAACTTTGTTGCAATTTGAAATGCAAAATTATGTTTGGGTGCATGAGGATTGATGGGAGGAATGCTTGCTTGGTGGAAGCTTTCTCTTAGCTGGTCTTTGGCCACTTTACTTTTGTTTTCGTTTTTATGTGTTCTCTCGGCCGTGTTTGTGGTTTTAATGCAAAATAATTGCATAGCCACATGAAGAATGAAGGAAGAGAAGAGTGTTGCTGCTGGAGATGGCTCTAGACCCCCAAAAAATGCATTTCCAAGCATAAAAGATACCTTCCATGGCTGCACATCTTCTACCTGTGCCAAAAACGTGGTTGAGTTGAGTTTGGACACCCAACAAGCATGAGGACAACGGATTTTGGTTTGTTTTGTTGCTGTTGGTCTATGAGGTGTCTATGTGACTTGATGAAGCTGGAAACTAGGCAAGATAAACCTACCCACTACTTTAATTGCTAAGATTTAACAATATTAAGAATTAGAACATTTTCTTTCCTGAAATGGGTATGTCTCTGGTGATTTTTGTGGGTTTTGCTTCTGTCATGGTTTTCCAGGTTGATCGCTATTGATTTGTCTATAGTTTTGCTCTCTGGGTTACAAATGCTTCCATTTTGGGAGATCTTCCTTCCGTGAAAATGTTTCCTTGAAAATCTGCTTTGGGTTCTAACTCTTGGTCATATTATTTTTCTTCTTCCTCAAAATTTATCGTATAATATTAAAGGTTGCTTTCTATTTGGGAGATCTTCCTTCGTGAAAATGTTTCCTTGAAAATCTGTTTTGGGTTCTAACTTATATATATTATTTCCTTCTTTCTAAATTTATCGTATGATATTAAAGGTTGCTCTATGAATAATGGTGGACATTTTACTCTTGTCTGTATTTAGTTGAAACATTGGGAAGTCTGAGTTTGATTTGGCTTAAATTTATACCTCTCTTTACTTGCGACTTATTTTGTATGACATCTGCAAAATAAAATAAAATAAATAAATACATATTCTTCATATCGTGATTACGGTCGTATGATTGTGTATTTTATTTGTGGTTGGTGTATGTTTTTGGATTGATAAAAGTTATCACATTTTGTACTTACGCCAGAGTTAAATCCATAGTTCTATAAAACTTAGATGAATGGAACGCTTTAATTTTGGTTTAACGTCTTAGGTCATGCAAAGTTTAAATACTTAGCTAAAATTCTATTATTATAAATATATAAAATATATACATTTATATTGTTGTCTTTCGTTCTCGATATAGCCCTCCTTGACATTATTGTTGGGCCTTTGTTTATACAAAAGTTGTCTTTTATTAAACTTTTTGGGAGGATAGTAATTACGTCTATAAATAAAATAAAATAAATACATATTCTCCATATCGTGACGGTCGATATGATTGTCTATTTTATTTGTGGTTGGTGTATGTTTTTGGATTGATAAAAGTTATCACATTTTGTACTTACGCCAAAGTTCTTTGGTTGGAGTTGAATGGAACGCTTTTATTTTGGTTTAACGTCTTAGGTCATTTCTAAAGGTTAAATACTTAGCTAAAATTCTATTATTATAAATATATAAAATATATACATTTATATTGTTGTCTTTTGTTCCTAGATATAGCCCTCCTTGACGGAGTATTCTTGGGCCTTTGTTTTACAAAAGTTCTGCCTTTTATTAAACTTTTTTTAGGATAGTAATTACGTCTATTGTTTTAATGCTTGGGCTAAGCCGGGTTGGAGTTTGGTATAAAAGTTTGGAATGTAGAAGTTTGAGTACAACGTATTCAGGCTTGCTTGTTTAAAATTCCCATGATCATTATAATTGTTCCAAGACTTTTAAATCCTTCCTTACAATGTACCTTGATCGTCTCTTTTCAAGCTTAAACCATAACTAGTTTTGAATTACCATAAAAATGAGGTTACAATTGTGCAATTCTAGTACCCAGTTATTATTAGAACTACCTTAGTTTATTTTCCCTTTTGGGCTACTTTCTATCTCATTGTTTTCTCTTTTATAATGTTAATGTTATTAAATCGAAATTTTATATATATATATATATATATAAATACCTTGATGGTTACGACGGAATTCGATATGAAAGTTAATGACTTTTGGGGTATTTAAATATGTATCGACACCTTGTTAATTTATGATGGAAAGTGTTCTTAAGATAACGGTTATTTAGTAATATATGTAAATACATAGGTAAGAATGGTTTGATTACGTTAATGAGGGTTACTTTAAAATATCTTGTGTTGAGAAAGTGAATTCCATTTAATTAAACTGAAACTATAACTTATTGAGGAGGGTTGTAAATCCATAGTGCTATAAAACTTAGATGGATGATTAGAATGCTAACTTGTTTAATGGAACTCTCTTTCACACTCGAATTTTTGTGTTTAATCTTTAAACCGTGGTTTTCTTCTATATTGTCTTTTGATAATTTTGGATTGTTAGGGGTGTATTAGACTCCAACCATATATTACGCATGATTACATGATTGAGATTTCTATACTCTCGTCCTCTTGTTCTAACTCCTAGAGCTATGTTCCTACTTGGTTGGGAGTAAAACTTTGTTGCCTTCGGGACATTGCTGTTATCGGCAAATTATGACTTCCTACTTAGACAATATGGTAAAGATGTTATTTTTTTCTTAAAAAAAATTAAGTGGATTTCAGTCATATAATCCACACGATTACATGATTGAAATCCCCATACACTCGACATATTATTGTTAACTCTTAAAGTATTTGGACCTTCTTGATTGGTTTATTGCGGTTCTGTTTGTCTTAAGAAGTAGATAGTGGATAGAGCCTGTTTCCTTTTCTTGAAATTAAATGTTTCCTTTCATGATATTGTTAGATAATAGCTTATTGTTGCTATGTGTAGTCTTATCTTGCTCGATTATCACGAACCGACTCGATTAATAATTTGTTGCAGATGGCTTTGCGAGTAGATGAGGGAAAGACTTTTAGGAAATTGCATCAGTCTTGGTTATGAAGTTCCTTTGTATGAATTCTTATTTGTTGTAAAACTCGGGATGGGATTCGGTGGAAAATTTAGAAGAGGCAGTACCTTAGTATTATGTCTTGTGGAGTAATGTTGTCATAACTACTGAAACCTTGACTTGTTTTGACTATCGTGGAAAATATAAAATTGATCACCGTATTGTTAAGATTGGTTTTAATGTAATATAAGAACCTTATGATTAGTATAGCATTGCTTGATCAATCTAGTTACCTTCTTGTTCCCTAGTCATAGTTCCATAGAATTGTTTTGTTTCTTTGGTACGTATGTCACGTCGAATAGAAATGATATAACCATGTGTTATATAGTTGGTGCAATGGTAAACTTTTTTTTATTGAGTCATAATTTTGCATGGTGAACCGTCTAGATCATGGCACTATCTAAACTACACTACCCCAAGCTAAACAAATCAACTTTATCCTTATGGTAATGAGTCATTATAACGATATTAAGGTGAAATCAATGATTAGATATTGGAGGAAACAAAGTTATAGTAAGTAGGAGGAAATTGATTAAGAAACTTAATATGTATACTTTTATCAAACTTATCAAGTGAAGCCTCAATGCAATTTTTAACCATTCGGAATAAATTCTCAAGCTTCAATAAAATCCTGGTTAATAACTAATGAGATCTTAAAGATGAATTCAACTCGACCTTCTTCCTCTAACTTTTGCCAAGGTGCTTTGTAATCTTCTCTTAAGTGTGTTAAACGTGAACCCATGTGCAATGGAGGTATGAACGAGTTTTAGTAGCGTAAGTTTGGATAGATGGCCTTGTGGAATTAATTACCTCCTTTATTAAATAAATGAATTAAACAAATAATTGTCATATTAGAGAAGACCTTAAGCTAATTACCCTACAGTGTAAAAGGAAGAAATTTAGCTTTGTAAGAAGAATTGTACGAATCATATCCAGAATCTCCTAGAATGTAAGTTAAGAATTGAAAGATGTTTTATTAAAATAAATAACCTTCAAGAATTTCTCACCGTGGTATGCCCTAATTGTAAGTGTGTTATGTGGTTGGACTTCTATGTTGTCTTGTCAAAAAGAAAAGTGAATTGTTCGCGATGGGTGTCGTATATGTGGTCAATGTTTTGTCAAGCTTATCGTGAGTTGGTTGTAGCTCTTTGTGATCACCTGTGGTGTCGTCTATACTTCAAGCAAGTAAAAAATATCCCGTATTTTATTGTGTAGTCTTGTGTGTGTGAAATTGTGGAAGCATCGCTCTCGATGCGACATAACGTCAAGTAAAGAAGAGGAAGAGAATGAAGGTGTGGGGGAAGCGAAGGAGAACCCCCCCAACAAAGATCACCTAAAGAATCAAGGCCGATGGAAGTGACTCGTAATGCGTTGATAACCAGTAGCTAAGATTGTAGAATGCTTGGAACGGTGTCTGGGAGGAAGGCGGTGCCTCTCTGTAAGCTTGGTGGATCGTTATCTATGAGAAGGGGCCCTGAGATGTGCCTGAGGTAGGGGGCCTCGGGTGGAAGAAATGGAGTCCCGAGATTTGACAGATCTGAACTGAGGGTCCAGAATCGTGTCCAAGTGTCGCTTGGTACCCCTCATCGGGAGAGTACCAGGAAGAAAGAAGTGATCAGTCTAGTATTCATCCGTCTGGGAGGAGGGTGGAGGAGCCTATCCCGAAGCCTGAGGGCCTCCTGAAGGTAGAGAGCAAGACATCTCTGATCATAATATTTGAAGAAAGTTGTGAAGGAAGGAAGCTCACGGAACAGGCAATGGAATCTCCCACGAATCTCATAGTAAACAGGACACCGGAAAATGAAGTGCTCTTCAGTTTCAACCTCTTGAGAGAGCAAAGTAGGCAAGTCCACTCCGAGCGGTCTAAGTGATGATCAGTCTCCACACGAAGTCGATGTGAACCCACTCTAAACTGACCCAGAGAGATACGAAGGACCTGTAACCAATGTCGGGAAATGTACATGGGTCTGATAATGGCCCCATCACGGATCTCAAGAAAGTGTGCCACATAGAATGACATCTTCGACGCAATCTCCCGGGAGGTTGGTTCAAGTGTCTTCTGAATGAAACTGCTCTAAACTCGACTCCAAAGAAATAGATATCATCTCCGAAATTATTCTCACGGATCTCAAGAAAGGTCCGCATGAACCCACTCTAAAATGAACTCTCTGACATCTCCAAAGAGATACGAAGGACCTATAACCAATGTCGGGAAATGTACATGGGTCTGATAATGGCCCCATCACGGATCTCAAGAAAGTGTGCCGCATAGAATGACATCTTCGGACGCAATCCCCCCAGGGGGTTGGTCCAGGTGTGCTGAATGAACTGTCTGTAGATATCATCTCTGATTATTCTATGAAGGTCCTGTTGGTTCGGTAGGAGATGGGTAGGGGCATTCAGAGAATAGCTGAAGGGTGGGAGACGGTCCATCTGGATGCCAATGGACTCAAAAAGACGTGAAACGCAGGCATACCAAAGAACGAGATCGACCACGGTGATCTAAGGATGCAATAGCTTCAGAGGAGCAATAAGCCTCGATAAATGTATCCATGTCCCAATGTGTTAGTAAAAGACCGAAAACCCGCGAATACGGTGCAATAAACAACACAAGGTTGAAGATGGTCTCCAATCGAGTCAAGGGAGGGACGATCCCCAAACTCAAAGGATGAAGAATGATGTTGTGAGGAAATACGGTGCAGATTCTTCGCACTGATGTTGATGAAACGATGATACGTCTGAGCATGAGGATTTGAACACGCTCAATAGTAGCCCAATCTGAGTCCAAAAGAGAGGGACCCCAAATTTCTGAACCATATAAAACCGTGGGCCTAACCAAGTGAATCGAGAGGGACAACTTGGAAAGAATGTCCTGAAAGTGGTGGCGGAAACACTGTCTCTCAAGAATCGCCAAAGAGCCATACCCCTTATTAACCCGGGGTTGGAGAGCAGGACGGAGGCTAAAACGAGGTCCAGAGAAAAGAATCCCCAGGTATGTATAAGAGCAAGTGATCTCAATCTCCACACCCCTAAAGAAGAAGTGGAGGTCCGAAGTCTTCAGACAATTGAAAACCATAACTTTGGTTTTCCCAAGGTTCACTGTCAGCTGCTGTGATCACAAAATAGGGCTAAGGCATCCAGCTGCCTCTGGAGACCCTCTGCAGAAGAAGCAAGGAGAACCACGTCATCTGCAAAAAGGAGGATGTAGATCAGAACATGGTGCAGAAGACACCCATCCCCTTCCTGGATGTGGTCCCTGAGAAAATCTTCAAGCTCATCAATGTAGATCCCAAATAAGGTAGGAGAGAGGGGCAGCCTGTTTGACTCCAATGGTACTCCTGATGAAGTCGGACAAGCCAACAGAGGTGCGAAGGCGGCCAAGGACTTCCTCATAAAGGCGCATAATGGTTGTAAGAAGAGTCTCGGAAATGCCTATATCTCTGAGCTTGCGGAAAAGGGCTTCCCATGGGACCGAATCAAAAGCTTTCCGAAAATCCACAAAACAACAGAAAACTCTGAGGAGCGGTGGCGAGCCTCCTCAATGATGGCCCGAAGAGTGAGGATGTGATCAATAGTCTGGTAAGTCGGACAAAAACCCACCTTGTCCCCTAGCTCTACAATGGTATTGATCGAGGAACTCGGAAAGCTGCAAATGAAGCACCGTAGCATAGAGTTTGGAGAATGTGTGACCCACCATGATCGTCTTGTAATTGTTGGGATCGGAAGTAGGCCCCGACTTGTGTATGGGGTGGATAATGTGGTGGGACCAAGACGCTGGAAAACCTGTACAAACTACTTGATTAAAGAGGTCCACAAAATAACTGAGGAGCGTCTTCCGCCCAAATTTGAAAAGTTCCGCTTGGAACCCTTCCTCATCCCCTGCTTTACTGCAACTCATAGCTAGAATGGCATTCCTCACGTTGGTGTGGGTGAAAATATGGCAATGGGAGGGAGGGAATGAACCTGGATGTGAGTGAACATGGAATTGGGATCTAAGTCCAGGGGTAAAGGCGAATGACGGGGAAGAATGGTGTGCCAAAAATGCTTTGGGGAGTGGATAAGCGATAGACGGAGCTCACGGTGCCTATGAGAGATAAAAGTGCGTTTTTTATGACGAAGGAGGCGCGATAGGCTGATTTCAGGGAAGGAAAGGAGGAAGCAAAGCGGAGTTTCCGATGGAAGGCTTTGCATTCCTCGTCATACCAATTGTTCATAGGGCATGTACCACGATGTAGGGTGGAGTGAGTAACGTGGGGAAAGGAACTCATGGCAGCCTCACAAATAGCGCAGGAGAGGGTATTAAACATCTGGTCAGAGGTGAGAGAGGTAAAATGGGGAATGGTGGGGAGAAGCTGACGAAGGTGAAAGGAGAAAGTGTCAGGGTCCCCTTTGTCAAATTTCCAAATAGTACGTGAGGGACCGGGGAGGGGGTGAAGTCATGGGAGGGGGTAACCTGAAGGGAAAAGGAGAGGGTCGCATGGTCAGCAAGAGGGATGGGGGAGATGCATAAGTGGTGAATGTAAGGGACAATGTCGGGAGTAGCCATGACATAATCCACCACACTGGCCCCACCACAAAAAGGTCTGCAGGTAAAGTACCGAGAGTCAGGAAAACGAGGAATGCCATTCAGAATCAGCAGGTCATGAGATTCCCCCACTAGAGAAGATGCCGACCATATGATGTCAGGGGCCCCATCGTGTCCTCTGAATCTCGTTGAAAGCCAACCAACTCTGGATCCACCTCAGAAGTGCAAAGTGCATCGTCGGTCCTGTCATGCCTCGGAACCTGAAGGTTCCTGGTACGTGCATTAAAGTCCCCTAAAATGATGACCTCCCGAACCCGAGTATTGGGTAATACCGGCAAAAAGGAAAGGTCAAGAAGGGGTCTCTGTCTGGGCCATTATGAATAGCAAATGAGGAGGAAGCAGGAGGGAAGTAGCAGACTGCAATGAAGATGTCCCTGAGGAGGGAGGAATGATGTTTGAACCGAATCCAAAGAAAACGGGCAAACTCATCCTCAACAACAATAGAGATCCTGCTCAAAGAGTGTCCCTGACTAAACAAGCCACCCCGCTAGACCCTCTAACACCTCCAGAAGCTCCGTGTCTCCTGTCTGCAGAGAGCCAATAATAGCCACTAATATTAGGGAGAGGGCGAACCGGGCTCGCATGTGTCTCCGTGACAAAGAGGAGGTCAGAGAAACCTAAAGCATCAAGCAAGAGACCTGGAGAAGACCAGAAGGACCCATTGCCATTCCAACAAATGATGGAGAGGTCCTTCTGAGCCCACGCCACCAGAACCATCATCTAGATCCAGAACTGGATCCGGGAGCCCAACCAAGAGGGAAGGAATCCCGAATCATTGGCCTGAGGTTACAAATCACTGCCCATTTCCCTACTTTTCTAGCTGCTCATAACAATTTTCCGAGATTTTTTGAGTTCGGTAACTTGCTCTCTAGTAAGATCTTCGTCAAGGAAGACCTTATTGGGAGGGCTATATCGAGGAACGAAAGACAACAATATAAATGTATATATTTTATATATTTATAATAATAGAATTTTAGCTAAGTATTTAACCTTTGCAGCAGCCTAAGACGTTAAACCAAAATAAAAGTGTTCCATTCAACGGTCAACCAGTAACTCTGGCGTAAGTACAAAATGTGATAACTTTTATCAATCCAAAACATACAACAATAACAAATAGGATACACAATCATACGACCATCACGATATGAAGAATATGTATTTATTTATTTTATTTTATTTTGCAGATGCCATACAAAATAAGTCGCAAGTAAAGAGATGTATAAATTTAAGCCAAATCAAACTCAGACTTCCCAAAGGTTTCAACTAAATACATACAAGTGAAATGTCCACCATTATTCATAGAGCAACCTTTAATATCATACGATAAATTTCGAGGAAGAAGGAAATAATATACAACCAAGAGTTAGAACCCAAAATAGATTTTCAAGGAAACATTTTCACAGAAGGAAGATCTCCCAAAATGGAAGCATTCACAGTAACCCAGAGACCAAAACCAAAACCATAGACAAATCAAGAGCAATCAACTGGAAAACCATGACAAAAGCAAAACCCACAAAAATCACCAGAGACACACCCATTTCAGGAAAGAAAATGTTCTAATTCTTAATATTGTTAAATATTAACAATTAAAGCAATGGGTAGGTTTATCTTCCCGGTTCCACTTCATCAAGTCACATAAACACCTCACGGACCAGCAAAGACAAAACAAATCAAAATCCACCGTCCTCATGCTTGTTGGGCATCCAAACTTAACCACATTTTTGGGGTCCAGAGCCATCTCCAGCCATCGCCAAAGCGTGAATACTCTTCTCTTCCTTCATTCTTCACGTGGCTAGGCAATTATTTTGTATAAAAACCACAAACACAAACAGAGAACACGAAAAACGAAAATAGAAATGTAAAGTGAGCAACTAGCATTCTTTCAAGCATTTGGAAATCAAAGACCAGCTAAGAGAAAGCTTCCACCAAGCAAGCATTCCTCCCATCAATCCTCATGCACCCAAACATAATTTTGCATTTCAAACCGCAACAAAGTTAGAGCAGCCAATAAATAAAATCGAGATACAAATGTGGCAGCCAACATCAAGTTTTGGCGCATGGGCAATAAGAAATAATCCAAAGAGGTCTGAAATGACAGGAAACACAATATTCCTCCACTATACATTCACTAACACTCAACAATCCACTTAACCACCACGTACAAGAAGATTCCAAAGAAAACAATAAAAAATAAAAGATAAGTAAAGTGGGTGGCTAATATTGTTTGAAATTTTATTAAAAAAATGAAATAAAGGAACATTAAAGTGGATAGCCAACTTTAATTAAATTTAAAAAAAATCAGCCATTTCCCGTGCCATGTGTGGAAAAGAAGAAAAGTATTAAAGGCTCACATTAAAATATAATTCCTAGCATTATAGTTTTTTAACAAAATATTATTTTTGCATTCCATTCACATCAACTCCACGTAACCAAAGTTAGCCAAGTTTTTATTTTATTAGATATAATATATTTTTTAATATATTTATTTTTTGTAAAATATTAAATTTGAATGGAAAATAAAATTTATTATTATTATTTTTATAAATTTCGTTTAAATGGAAGATCAAATTTATTATTATTTTTAAAAATAGACTTCATTCAAAAATTAGGTTTCGTTTTAATAAATTTACGCCTAAAACTCTTGGAATATTTTAAAATATCTTTGGATATTTAAACGAGAACGTCATTTAAACAAGTCATTTGAACAAAATACGATTATCCTTCAAATACGAACACTCGTAAAAGATGCTACGACCATCAACTAGAAGTTATTTACGACATCACATGAAGGCAAGATGGAGAAAAAGAAAGACATTTAAATTAACTTCTCAACAAGACCGAAATTCACCTAACGATCTGAGGGAGCACACGCAAAAGTACAACGACATGACCAAGGGAGCAATCCAGAGTCGAAAACAAATGGGGCATTACGAAACCACCCATAAGGATGCAAAAAAAAATCTCAAGGGTGGGACCCCTTGTAAAGTTAAAGTGTACAATTCATAAGGAGTGTAAAACATGCAAAGTATACAAAATATTTTCAGCATTCAATGACTATAAGAAATGGGAAGCTAATCAAGCTAATCCTTTAGACAAAATCTTCTATACTATTCTTCTACATATAACCAAACCATGGTTAATTTAATTCTACTTGACAAGCTCAAGGAAAGTTCTATTTTGTGCACTGATTTGCTAAATAGCCTATCTTTTAATGAAATTGAAAGATTTATCAAGTATTTTACATGAGTAAAATATTGAATGCCAACAAAATATTGTGCCATCTCCATAAATGATGAAAATAACTAGTCAAATATCCACCATGATGTATTTTCACCTAGTAAGTATGGGCTAGCAATTGAGCCTAGAGCCTCCCGCTCAAAATAAAAATTAATAACATCTAATTTTTTTATTGCATACCTCTTTGTCTGCTTCATTTTTGGGGGTTTCAATGGTATCATAATGCAATTCTTGATCCAACATTTCAACATCTTGACATCTATCTTCAATGGGAGTAATTACAGATACTGATTCAACAGAAGCGCGAGGAGTGGCAGATCCATCTATAGAGTAGCCAGTTTTGCTGTCAGGAAAACTCTTACCAAGCAGCAGTTCTTTCTCTGGTACTCCTGGCTGTATACCAAAATCTTCAATAGCTTTTGATGTCACCGTCATTATTGGCTGAGTGCATTCAGGTAAGCAATTAACCTGGTTAACCTGTTAATTGCACACACATAGAAGACCAACATTACCAGATTGGATCAACTACTTGACACTAAAACTGCTCATTGATATTGCATGATGATAAACGCACGTAAGACATTAATATTACCCTGGTCTATATTTTTGCTCTTTAAAGTTGAAATGAAATAAAGCTTCCACAAATACAATATTGATATACCTGTGTGATAACAGACTTGTCTGGAAGTAAAAGTAAGCTTCCACAAATAAAATCTTAGGGAAAGGAACATATTCATATACCTGTGTGCTGAAAGATTTGTGTGAACTTCCAATTGCTGACGAGGAGGATGAAATGTTGTTTGCATTTTGTGGAGATAGGAAAGAAGATGAAAACCTACTCAATTTCTTAGTCATGAAGGGAGACAAGCCTCTGTTTGCACCATGTGGAGGTATGAGGACTGAAGAAGTGCGTCTTACCTCCCTAGACACATCCATTTTCTTAGTCGAGGCTATGGCAGAGATGGAACTAAAATTCTGGCTTTTCAGAAAATTTGAAGACCTCTCAAAATCTGAAGTCCATGGTAGAAAACCAGCTAGCTTATCTGACCCAGTTTTCCTGTCTTCCAGTTTAGCATCAACTTCCCAGATATCTGGACACTTCACTAATTTTAACTGGGAATGTTCAGAATGTTTGTGCTCATGCAAGTCTTGGGATAATGAAAATCATAATTCTGGGGTTTCATCCAATCTGATGGACTGGGATTTTCAAGGTCAACAAATAGCTTAATCCCATTATCACATTCGACCAAAAACTGAAACAGAGTAGAAGGTGACCTGTCAGAAATTTCATCTGTAAGCATCTTGCCCCTACTTTTCTCAACTTCATCATCTCCACTGCAAAATGGTAATTGGTTGCAGGCTCCATCATGTTTCACAACTTCATCATCTATAGCCCTTTTCTTAGCTAACAAATAGTTTCTGTTATCGATGTCAATATGATTATCGCTCTTCTTTTCAGTATCATTCTTATGATGTTCTTCCAGCATTTCTTCCTGATCTTCTGTGTAAATCTCTTTGTTCTGAAAATACCCAGATCAACAACAAAATAAGTAAAACAGAGCCAGGAAACTGCCAGCCATTATTGTCATGAGATTCACAGCTTCAAAATTCAATTGGTGTATGCCCTACCAGATACAAATGGTCTACTCCTTCAATGAGAATTGGCGTCAGCTCATAATCAGTACAAATTTTGCCTCCATGAGTATCACTCTTATTTGCTTCCTTACAAGAACAGGAGCTGGATATGTAATCAAATGAATCTTTGTCAGCATTTCTGGCAATGACTTTATCCTGTTGACGATGTTCTTCCTGATCATCAACAAACCAAATGAGGGAAACATATCCAGGAAAAATACCAGATGTATAAAAATCTGACCAGTCTATTCATAGCTTCAAAATTTTTATCAAACAAAAACGTCATGGACCAAGGTTAAGAAGAAATTTAGAAAATAATGTGAGCTATACTATATCAGAGTGGAAGCATAATCAGAACAAACATGACATTCATTTGTATATATCCCACCTGGCCCAAATTATTCACTCTCTGCATATGAATTGGCATCTGTCCATCACCAGTACACAATTTGGCTTCATGGTCCTCTCTATCATTTGCTTCCTTACAAGGAGACGAACTGGATGTCCAAAGTAGTGAATCTTCATCACCATTTCTATTAAGAACTTTAGCCTGTTGACACAGCTCTACCTGATCATCAAAAAAACAAATAAGGAAAACATAATCGGGAAAATACCACATTACATTAAGAACTTTAGCCTGTTGACACAGCTCTACCTGATCATCAAAAAACAAATAAGGAAAAAATAACAGGGGAAAATACCACATTAAATTAAAATATGATCCCTGGATATATAGCTTCAAAATTTGATAGAACACAAAAGACAGAAACTATATGATCAAGAATCTAGTAAGGCGTGAATATATCTAAAAAGAAAATCCATACCACACAGAAGCATAATCTTATCAAACAGAGGACATAAATATTGTTGTATATCAGAGTGGAAGCATAATCAGAACAAACATGACATTCATTTGTATATATCCCCTGGCCCAAATGATTCACTCTCTGCATATGAATTGGCGTCTGTCCATCACCAGTATGCAATTTGGCTTCATGGTCCTCTCTATCATTTGCTTCCTTACAAGGAGAAGAACTGGATGTCCAAAGTAGTGAATCTTCATCACCATTTCTATTAAGAACTTTAGCCTGTTGACACAGCTCTACCTGATCATCAAAAAACAAATAAGGAAAACATAATCGGGAAAATACCACATTACATTAAGAACTTTAGCCTGTTGACACAGCTCTACCTGATCATCAAAAAACAAATAAGGAAAAAATAACCGGGAAAATACCACATTAAATTAAAATATGATCCCTGGATTTATAGTTTCAAAATTTGATAGAACACAAAAGACAGAAACTATATGATCAAGAATCTAGTAAGGCGTGAATATATCTAAAAGAATATGATCCAAAAAGAATATAATCTAAAAAGAAAATCCATACCACACAGAAGCATAATCTTATCAAACAGGGGACATTAATATTGTTGTACATCCCACCTGATCCAATTGTTCCACTCCTTCCATATGAAACGTCCTCTCCTCATAAAAGTATAAATTGTGGCTTCATGGCAGTCTCTCTTAATTGCTTTATTACTGGGAGAGGAACTGTATATGCAAAGCAGTGAATCTTGATCACAATTTCTATCAGTGGCATTGTCTTGTTGATGATGTCCTTCCTCATTATGAATAATACATGATTGAACTTGCAGAGATTGTTGTCCTTCAAGTGTCTTTTATGTACTATCACATTTCACCTTTTCTGCATGTGTTATTTCTTCTGAAACTTTTTCATTATAGGGATTCTCTACAGTAGGGGCATTATCTTCCTCCATTGGATTTGTTCCTTCTAATCGAGTTTCAGAAAAAGAAAATATATTGTCTTGAGAAACTTCTAATGCATCACCCCTTTCAATACACTTTTCTATTTTAGAAGTAAAGGACTTGATCCCTACATCCTCATACAAGGCTATGGGGTTTTTTGAACCAAGCTCACTTTTCTGATTAACATGTTGGCAAAGTTCTTTCCGATTATCTATAACAAATAATGCAACATGTTGTAGAATTTTTGTGGTTCAGATATCTTAGTTGTATCATCATTTATCTCATTTCCTATATTTTTATTTTCTTCAGCAAGCTCTTCAGTATAGGTTTCCATTATTGAAGGGGCCGCATCTTCCTCCACCGGTTTTGTTCTTTTGGATCCAGTTTCAAAAGAAGAAAATGAATTTCCCTAGGGAAATTTTGATGTAGTGGAATAACCCCTTTTATTATGTCTTTTCATTGTAGATTTGCTCCCTGCATTCTTAGACAAAGTGGTAGGAGTTGTTGAGCCAAACACATTCAGTTGACTAACCTGTAAAATTGAAGAGGTAAATGAATGAAAATTAGATGACTAAAGCATTGAAGCTTGTCCAATGACCAGTGAACTCAAATTAAATTTCAAGTTTCATCTTCAAATAAAGTGTAGTATGGGATGAATGGAAATTGGGGATGTTGATTTTTTGTTCACCAAGACACTTCATTTTCCTCATGTTTCTTCTTCTGATCCATGTGATCTAATTTCACTAAATCATTTCTTTGAATTGTTTCAAACAAAGCAATAGCGACAAATACCTTCAAGATTGAAATAAGAGCATCCGCCATAGCATTCGTTTGATTTACAGGTATTCCATGTTTCTTGCACAAATTCTGAAGCTCTTTGCAAGAAAGGCTATGATAATCTAGAATTTCCATCTATGTTTCTGTCCTGCTTAGAATTGCGGCAGACACAAACTACAAGATCTGGAACAATGCAGCTTAAACTTCTCCAATATGCCTTAGCTCCAGTGGACGTTGTGTGACTGAGTAAATCAACTCAAAGCCAACAACTGAACTATTGAAGGAACCCAACATATTTAGTAACTAACAAAATGACATGCAAAATCAAAATAGTTCATGATTGATTAATCATTGAAAGCGAAACTCTTCCAATAGACAATAACTAGTCATTGAAAGTTCTATGTTATAAACAAAAAATGTAGAATAACAATGTGAGTGCTAATTGTGATTATTTATTGTGAAGCCAACATAACCATGAATAACTATTTTTGAAGGAAATGCAAGGAACGATTCTGTCTAACTATCAAACATTCTTCTCCCTCTACAAAATTGTACATTTTTAGTATATTAATATATTCAAGAAATAGACTGAGCATTAAGAGCTGAAAATGCAGTTCCTGAGGCTCCTGAGGAACAGGTAGCTAAGGACACATGGAGGGGGCTACCGCTCTTATTTTTGTGCAACAGTGGTCCATTGAAATGTTTGAGGTGGAAAAACACTAAGGATATAAATATTCACCTTAAAATGTAGAGAAGGGATTTTTGGCCAGATAGTTTGAGCAGCTATTAGAAAGGCGAGGAGGTGGGTTGGGGCTGGAGGATCACAGTGTCCTCTTGTATTTTAAGGAAGGTTTTTCCCTAATGACAGCCTCTCTCTCTATAGTGGATTTTTATATAAAATTTAATATAGTAGTTTTCGGTGCATGGTTCCACAGAACAGGAGCATAGAGCTAGAAAATTTGATGTTACACCATAACATTTTACTGCAAATCACTCTGAAATGTTCTTAGCAGCACCTGCAAAGGAAATGCCAGTAGCCCCACTCCAAGGGACCATTTCCTAAGAAGGCTAAGGGGAAATCAGAAACCTTTGTTCAGTATGGTGAAAATCTAGAAGCAGAGTTTCTATTTATTTGATGGCTGAAATTGTCTTTCTGGGAGTGAGAATAGACAGGGACATGGAATCTGATATGGTAGCAAAACTGAATGAAATTCTCATAGACTCGGTAATACCCCACACCCAGCATATTAAACAGTGCTTGGCTATGATTCTGGTCACAGAAATGCTTGATGTTGTGCGTGTAATGTCTTTTATCATTCCCTCTAAAGTCTTCAGTAAAGTATTTGAAGAACGTAATGATATGGCAGAAAAAGTGAATGAAATTCTCCTAGACTCGATTAATACACACACCCACCATAATGTTTAGTGCTTGGGTACAATACTGGTCGCAGAAATGCTTGATGCTTGTGTGGCTTCTCTTTTCTCATTTACTCTGCAGTAAAGAATATGAAGAGCATAATGATAGCCACCCATTTCAACTTTCCTGAAAGAATTCTCCAAGACATAGGATGAAGCTGCACCCTGCGTAATGTTCAGTCATTGGCTACAATCCTAGTCAAAGGAGATGTTTGTGGCTATGTGTGGCTTGTCTTCTCTCATTCACTATGTGTTAGAAAATTTGCAATACATAATGATATCCCAATATAGTACCATTTCAAATTTCCTGAAAGAACATCAAGTCTGCCCATATATCTTTGACAAGGTTGTCAAGAAGCTTGTGGAAAGTGTAAAGATTAAACTTCTTGAAAAACTGGATCCTCATTTTTCTCCCAAAGATTATTTGGATTCATATATGTTTCATGCTTCAAACTTTTATAGCACTTGTAATGGCATGTCATAGCCTTCACCTTTACTTGCCTCAGTTAGCCATAAGGGTGATTTTTTCTGATCAAAAAATTGTATGCTGCAATTGGGAAAGGAAGTCAACTGTGTAGACCTAGTTTTGGTGTCAATGGCAGAATTGCAAGTCTTGTTAATTTAGTCTTACCACTCAGATTTTTAGGTTGCTTATGTCAATCATTGTAGTTGATATATTGTGTGTTTCACCATAATAGGAATGTGTGTCCAATAGATTGTGCCACTTAAAGCCAAAAAATATTTTCAAGCAGTAAACTTATCCAACCTCAATGCATCAACCACTCCAACCGCATTAAGAAGTGAAAAACTCAACACTTAACAAGATTTATTTAGAAGAATAAGGGCAAAGATATTTTCCAATATTGAAATCTTGAGATTTTCAAGAAAACCCTTATCATTGAGAGGCCATCGAAAAAGATCCCCATAAATCAGAACATTTCAACCCCATGTTTTGGCATCAATGGCACAAGAAATTTTCAAACCCTGATAGGCTAATAAGTACATCGCCAGTATTCAACTGAATAAAAATTACGTAAGGGAGGCAAAAGGAACACCGCCAATATTCAATAAGAACAAAAATATCCAAATTCACCCATAATATTCCACAAACAAAAACAAAACAAAAGACAAAACTGAATCAATCAAAATTGACTATGTGTTCAGGGGTTGTGGTGAAATGGTAACGGGAACAGGCATAAGAGCCTCTCCAAGTTCAAACCCTCCCACTGTGTATAACAAAAAGTGGTCAATAACTTCCACAGGTGTATGCCAAGGTTGAGGTGTATACATAAGGGAGGCAAAGGTAAAACCACCCGTATTTAATAATAACAAACAACACCCAAATTCACCGAGTAACATTCCAGGATCTAAAACAAAACAAAATGCAAAGCTCAATCATTAAAAATTGGCCTTAAGTGTCCTACCAATTGTGATGAAATGGTAATGGGCCCAGGCATGAGATCCTTATCCAGGTACAAGCCCTCCGACCATATAACACAAAGCGGACCATAAATTCCATGGACGTATGGCAAGGTTGTGGTGTAATGATTATGAGGTACATTGAAGATTGCTTGTAATGATTATAGGGTACATCCAAAAGTTGCAAGCAACAATTATAGTCTACATTAAACACCGTAGTTTACCCATGTAGGTCACATTCCAGTTTGATCGATGTTTACAAATCTTAAGATTGTAAGAAACCCAGAAAAATCAGCCCACATGTCAAGACTCGAAACAGAGTAATCGTGATCACAAAAAAATGGCACTTCATGGTCATAAGAACATAGCCCCAATAAAATCACAAACAATAACAGTTACCCTCATGCCAATGCTAAATTCTAAAAACCCTAACTTCCTAACTTTTAGATCGAATACATAAAACTCTAGTTCGTTACCAAAATAACAATGTACAATCCAAGTCCCTGAGTGCCTTACCTGCACAATGAAGGCCGAGATGACAAATACAAGAGCAATTTCCCCCTTCAACAGCGCGCCACAGATAATTGTTGAAGCCTCTGAATTTTGCGAAAAATAGCAGAACTCGCCTACAAGAACTGTACAAATTCTGATACAATAACGCAATGCAAAAACCGATACAGAAAGAATGGATTGGCTCTGCTCAAATATAATTGCAGTGCGCAAAAACACAATCCCAGAAAAAACAAAATTTCGAACGATGCTGCTTCTGTGCCCTGTTTCCTGCCGAATAATCACACTTAATTATTCAAGTGTATATATGCATATATATTAATTAAATTGCCCGAACAAATAGAGGTTTCAAAATGTGGGATGACCGTTGAGACTTTTTGGATTTTTCTAAACGGACACTAAGACTAACATTAATTGTGCAATGCCTTTTGGGGAAACTACTAATGTTTTAGGCAATTTCTCAAATGGACTTTTAAATTATTTCGCGGGTCTTTGGATTAGGGTATAACTAGACATCTTAAATGCATTTACTTGAAATTAATCAAAAAAAAAATGTTGAGAGGTATCATATTCAAGGTTCTTAGTGTAAAGGATCTTATATTAAATTATTTTCTAATTGACATTTTTAAGCAAAAAGAAAAAGTTTTAGGTGATAGTTAAATGAACATCAAATTTAACGTTGAAAATATTTCAATTGACTTTTCAAAGCAACAAGAAAAAAAGATTGAAATTTAAGGTTGAAATGAACATCAAATTTAATGTCGAAAATAAAAATTCATGATCACACCATCACATTGGTTGTAGAGCGCCTCAACTTTAAGGTTGAAAATTTTGCAATTGAGTTCTCCAAGCAAAAAGAAAAACTTTTAAGTAACAATAAAATGAACATCAAATTTAAGGTTGAAATGGCCATGTGACAACTAGATGATCATCAAATTCGATGTCAAAAATAAAAATGTCACGGTCACACCACCACATCCCACCCCTTGCTACCATTGTAGAACACATTTCGACGTAATTACAAAATCTAAAGATTGAAATGGTTTTTGTGATTACACTACATGGGCTATTAAAAATAAATGATATGAGTTGTGTTTAATTACATATGCATTAAAAGTGTGATTATGATAAATACAAATATTGATATATAACTAATATGCCCAAGTTAATTAGGCGACAAGTACATATCTTGAATTAATTGCAATCTCACTCGACTCTCATTTGAATCAAGTGTTATAGAGTCGATATCAATCATGTCGCAAACTTCACCTAGAAATCTAGAACTAGTCAAGATCATTAGGTAGGGGTGCCACCACTTATCGTCTATAAGCACTTTGTCATTTTAGAAATTAAGAGCATTGTCTTTTCTAGTCGGATGCTAAACAACACTAAAATAAATTGACTTGTTCACTTGATTTTATTCTCGTGTTTCCTCGCTTTAATTTTTTCATTGTGACTCTTGTGTACCTATAAAACAAAATTTCTTCCTCTCCTTAGAATGACTCCAATGCACCTATGATATATGAAGAATTTAAGGCAAAAGGTTACTCTATAGACCTAAGTTGCCCCTAAAGGGTGGGAACTACGCTATAAAACAATGATTTTCATAAAGGAAACCCCATATATTATAAAAGTGCATAACATGGATAATCCTTAGGTTGTACACCAAACATGATTCATGAGAAAATGCTAGCTTTAAACAATGATAAGTGCTCTAATGATTTCTTTATCTCTTGTATGTGTTTTTATTTCTCTATGATTATTAGATAGATATTATGTCTATTTGGGAATCCTCTATCAAATGAGCTACAATGCTTATGTATTAACCAACAATTGTATACAACTCGTGACCATATTGGCATGCAAACAAACATAAAATGGCTACAAGCAAAAAAGGAATGATGAAGGGGATAGATGCACCGTGACATAAGAAGACTAAACAAGAAGGACCTAGGTATGGTGACACTTTTGATAGGGGTTCGGAATGTCAACGCTTTTGGCGAGACCTATAAAATGTTATAGAGATAGAGGTAGGAGGGATGTTAAGAGGAGACGCATATAAAGTTGAAAAATGTGTCAATCCCCTAATCTAGAACAAAAATTAACAAATAGACACTACACTAAAAACATATGGATTAATTGTTAATGAATGTGTAGCTTCCATTATTATGTGTTTATATTTCTCCCCACTTTAAGATCTGTGTAGAATGCACTTCAAGTAGAAAAAGTGCATAATTGCATGTTGTTGGCGAGAAAAAATTTTGGGTGGACAAACTTGTGGATTTCTTGCCAACGCTCTAGGAATCTAAGTTCCTCTACTTAACCGATGCAACTTTCGTATATGCATGTGCATGAAAAGGTTGATTTCTATGGTGGCCTTTTGACCGGGGATCCAACAGGGACACTCCACTGACTCTGCGTCAAAGCTAGCAATCTCTTTCTAGGGAAGACTTTATCTAAAGAGTGCGAAAGGGGAGTGAGAAAGAGGTAGGAGAACTAATGTTGTAGGTAGAAAATCATATTCTCCCGCACACACACACACACACACACACACACACACACACACACACACACACACACACACACACACTAGTTAGAAACTTCATCACATGCACTAAATTAAGAGGAAACAATCCTGCAAATGGCAACAAGACCAAATAGAATTTGATGAACACAAAGTATCATGAAATCCCTTAGTCAAAGAAAGCTAGAAACTCCTTCTTCTTATATTGATGCTTAAACAGAAGTTGTACATAGTGTAAGAATGGAAGAAATTTGAGAGTAGAGGAAAGTAGAAGAAAAATGGCTATCTCATTTATTTTCTCTAGGTACAATGCACTCTTGAGTTTACAAGATCAATCGCCAACCCTTTGAAATGGGAATGGCTTTAAAATTTATAGAATGAGAGGTGACTTATCATCTACCCCCAATGGCTTTTCATATGTCCTTGTGCAACTTGAAACTTTTCAAATTCCTAAGAGAATATTAAGTCCCTTTTTATAACATAAAGGTGACTTATTACATTAGGAACATTAGGACATATGAAAAAGTGCAACCCCAACGCAAAATTAGAATATTGGAAAGTGAGAGAAAGTTGGGGGAAGAGGAGAGAGAGAGAGAGAAGAAGAAGAGGAGATGTCATTCCCGATGAAGTTCGTTGATCCTCGTTGATGGAAAGCTCCAAATGCAGTGAAACTCTGAATCTTTGAATTCCTTGCACCTTTGTGAAACTCTTTCAAATTGGCTCACGAATCACTCTCCAAGTTGAGTGAACTATTCTACTAATGATCACAATTGTGGTACCATTGTCAGATTGGATGGTTCGTGTCTCGGGCTCGTAGTGGAAAGAGCAGGCTAGGACTAGCTCGAGACTCGCATGACACTTTGGGTGTCCTGCAGCGACAAACAAACCACTTGTGAATATTTGGTCTTCGATCCTCCTTCGGTCCTTGGAGGCCATGCGAGTCTTAAGGTCATTCTAGGTCCATGTATGAGAC
The DNA here is from genome assembly GCA_018340775.1 of Taxus wallichiana var. yunnanensis. Lineage (NCBI taxonomy): Eukaryota > Viridiplantae > Streptophyta > Pinopsida > Cupressales > Taxaceae > Taxus > Taxus wallichiana. The sequence goes on along the minus strand of CM031241.1, from coordinate 250,735,796 downwards.
ATCATTGTCTTCCACATCATACTCATAGGTGAAGGGTTGTGTTGGCTTCTGACCCATCCATTTTGGCTTCATGTCTCCCTTAGAAAAATCAACTTACTATTTTTAGTAAGTGTGAAAAATCAAGTCCCCACTCTTCAACTGGATGTTGCGGCTCAGTTTTCCTCTTTCTCCCTCGCATTCCTTGTTCCTTCTAGATCAAATTTCTATTTTTAGCAGGTGCTCGAGGGCCCACTTACTATTTTTAGTAAGTGCCAAAAATGTCCATTCTGGTGAATTCTCAATTGTAGTGCACCTCCAATGACTTCATCTCCTTCACAGGTTCTTTTATCGATGACTTTCCCAAAATAGTAGTTCCTATGTAGTAGACCTGCTATTTTTAGAAAGTTGGCTTCTAGGAGTCGGATTGACGTGGAATGAATTTTTTTATATGGTTTTTTCCCAATATCACCCCTCTAAAATTTTGGGCCCACCCACTTAATAGTCCAAGAGATTTTAAAGTTTTAATTTTCGGACTGTAGCAGTGCTTTTGGATGTGACAGCCATTAATGGACCTCAAAATTGCAGGTCTGGTTTTCTCCTCCATTTGCAATGAAATAAATTTCATTGTGATAGGTTTCTTCTTTTGATGCTTCATGTAATTCTACTTCATTTCACCCAACAGTTTGACGGAAATTGGATTTTTTCTTCGTTGAGCCAGAAGTGGGATTTCTTCACTGTGGATGCTCTGTAGCACGAGAGGAGAGTTTGAAGGTGTCTTCTTGATGGCCTTGGGTAGAGGAATGAATAGAAAAATATAGCTTGTTGTTTCACACATCCATTTGGGATATTTCTTCAACTTTTCGTTTCATGGCCATGGAGTTTTCTTTGTGTTTCTCCTTCTTTGTTTGTGCTTCTCCTTCTGTGTTTGCTCCAATTTTCCTTTAGGACCTGCATGAATTTTTGGGGTGGAAGAGGATTACCTCTGTGGCAGGTCTGGTATGAGCTTCAGCAATGGAGTAATGGAGGTGAGAAGTTATAGAGGAAGAATGGAGGAAAATTGTGCATGGGAGTGGAAGCACTGGAAGCACTGAAGCGACAGTTAGATTTTTGAATTTTTGAAATTATGAGAGGAGAATATTGGGTGCATTTTTCCATGCTTGATGTCCCTAACCTTAGGGATGTGAGGGAAATAAAATTCCACAGTGGTCAAGAGGATGACATGTGGCGGTGATCCGACAATAGGGAATGAAGGTGAGAAAAGTTGTTTTAAAGCACTGAGATTTGAAAGCAAGTCACATGGATGTCCAAAAGGCTCTCCATAGGGGGCTGGGCACATTTTTATATATCTGATGTCCCTCACCTTAGGGACATAAGTTAAATCAGGTTCCATGGTGGTCTGGACCTGACACGTGGCGTTTGATCCAATGACGAGGGAATGGATGCTCAAAAATGCACACAGGGGTTGAACTATCAAGTTTGGAGGTCACATGGATGTACAAAAGGCTCCCCATATGGATATGGGTGCATTTTTCCATGTTTAATGCCCCTCACCTCAGGGACATAAGAGACATCAGTTTCCACGGTGGTCCTGGGGCTGACACATGGCGCTTGATCCGACGACAAGGAATGAATGCTCCAAAAATGCACTGGGGGATGAAAGTCGGTCACGTGGATGTCCAAAAGGATTCCCATAGGGGGATGGGTGAATTTTTCAAGGTATTATGTCCCTCACCTCAGGTAAATAAGGGACATCAGTTTCCACGGTGGTCTTGGAGCTGACACGTGGTGCTTGATCCGACGACAGGGAATGGATGCTCCAAAAATGCACCCGGGGGTGAATTGTCAAGTCTGGAGGTCACATGGGGGTTGGGTGAATTTTTAATGATTTGTGTACCTGACCTCATGGAATTCATGGACATGTAATCCCTCCAAGCTCTGGTGATGACACGTGTCCTCCCGAAAAATGACTAAGTCTGAACTACCTTTGAGAGGGTAACTTGGAACGATGATAACTTGAGCTCCCGGTGGAATTTATTGGTAAAATTTTATATTATCTTGATTGGAAATGGAATTTTGGATCCAATGGTGGGGGTATCATGTATTTATTCAGCCATCCAAACCATTAAATTGTGGATTTTTATTTGAGACTCTACTTATGCTTGAGAAAAACTGCCTTCCAATCCTATACGCCAAGGTGTTGTGAAAAATATTATTTCACCATCATGTAGTTATTGGAATCCTATTTCTGGTGATGTTTTGTTTTACTCCTAACTCCATCCAGAGCTCTCGAAATCTTCTTCTAAAGCCCAACAACTGTTTTAGGCTTGTGTATTGCCTAGGCTTGTGAACCTGTTTTTACTCAGACTGCCCCAAGTATTTCAAAACTTCCCCAAACCTTCCAAAATCATTTCCATGATGTTTTAAGGTCTTCAATTCACCTCCATGTTGAATTTGGCCCTTCCATTCCACTCTAGGGGTTTATCCAGTCTTGGGAAGGCCAATGATAACCCTTCCCAATATTGCCAGAAGATAGGATCTCTTCAGAACTCCTAAAATCACCTAGGGGAATGAATAGACTTTCCTAAATCACCTAGGGGACCAATTTGACATCAAATAAGGGGTGACTAGACTGACAGATTTGACTTGGGGTGCCTAGGAATGATAAAACATGAAAATTTCAGCACATGGGTATAGTTGTCGTGCTTGAAACCTCTAATTTCCTATTTCACATTTATACAACAACACATGCTTATATATTTGAAATAGAAATTAGTGTACTTGGGAACTTGCAAAGAAATTATTCTTTTTATACACACATATGTCAATCAAGTAATAAACGTTAATATCATTAATGATGAAATATTGAATATCATTTAATAGTGATAAAATGGTTAATGTGAGTCTAAACACAATATGAGTACAATGTGAGTAGTGTAGACACAAAATCACACACTTACTATTATTATTATACCGTCAAGTATGTTTTTTTATATATGAATCTTGCTTAAGAAAAGTACTCACCGATGACCCATTCCATAGTCCATTTATTTGTCTTGTTGGTCTTTATTTTTGTTTGTCTTGCACACTTATCACTCATTCACACGCTTTTGGTTAGGTGTCAAGGATCCTTGACTATTATTTATCACTCATTTTTCATCACATGTCTCTATAACAATAGTGCCCAATGCTTTGGACAAGTTTCAGTCACTCATGTCTATCCTAGGCACCCTTGTCCTCTTTATGTTTAATCTTATTTTTTACATTTAAGGTCGGTCTTTTCAGTTTTCCCTATGATCTCCCAGGTACTAGTCAAGCACATCGAGTCATTAGTGTTGAAATTCAAACAAGAGATCCCTATATAAACACAACATACATACCATTATATGGGAGGACTATTCTTATCAAGGGCTAGCTATCTACATAGAGAAAGGGACTGCATTTGGGCATTATTTTGCATACACACTACATAGGAAGGGGATTCATTTTATTCCATCCACACATTTGCATTTTTATCTAGATATTGTTTTTATCTTGGCATCATTAGCATGAGGGTGACCTAGGACACAAGTACACGAGTACATAAAACTACATTGGTTTTGAGATGTAAGGCAATGATAAGTTGTAATTCCACCATTGTGGCGGTGAGGACAATTTGACCCCTTATTTTGCATCTTTCTTTTAAGGATTTGATGTCTATTTGAGGGTTTTGCAGATGCTTTCTTCATTGCAAGAGTTAATGATAACAACTCCAATGATTATTGTGGGATCTTGTAGCAAACAAAAAGGAGAAGAGGTGTGATACCCTAGAAACACTATCGAACTAGATGTTGAGCTTTTCTACAGACTCTAGTGCCCACACAGAGGACTTGGGTGCCCATAGGTTCCCCTATCCCTACTCGGGTGTCCTTTCTGGATATTATGAGAATTTATATATTTTTGTGTACCTATTTAAGACAATTTTTGTTCTTGTTTCATCATATTGCTCGGTCTCGAGTCATTTTGAGGTAAGAAAGATCAAGGTTAGTACATTATCCCTCTCATTTCCTTTCATTGATAAAATCAAATAAATTGTTTAGCATTCATATTTTATTGCATATCATTTATATCATAGTTGTACATTTAGATTCATATAAAATAATCATATTTTATTGAATCATTTTGGTGAACCCATAGCTTAGAACTATTTTCCCTAGGATCCACTAAAAACCCTAATGGCTAAGGATAGCTCTTCACCTTCTCGACTAGTCATGCCTCATGTGAGTGTCAATCCTATCTATGATGAGGAAACCATAGTTGAGCTTGTTGCCCTATATCGTGATGTTACTCTTTCGGATGATACTCAACAACAACTCTTAGCTAATGAATGCCATGTGCCTACTAGCTTTGATAATTCTACTATTGACATCATTTTTGATCCGATGAGATTTACTTGTTGCACACCTTTGTTATATAGTTAGTTGTACCCCTCCTGGAATTTTTAATGAAAACTTAGATGATGATATTATTAATTTCATGCTTGGTCTTGATGATAATAAACATGTATGTGATGATTCTCATACTAGTCATGATGATACTCTAGCTACATCTCATACCTCTCCTATTTCTTGAAAATGCTAGTGCTCCTACTACTTCATTCTATGTCGATGATATGCTTAATGATATCCTTCTATCTGAATATTTGTTTTATTTTGATGACACACTTGATAGTCATGATTCCACTTCTTTACATATTACTGAGTGTGAGTCCCCCACTCCACTATCATCATCTTATGAGGTTATATCTAATAACATGCATGGGTCATCTCTTTATATTAGTTCATTTCCTCCTATCACTTCATCTCCTTTTATTACTCCATCTCCACCTACCGTCTCACCTCCATCTCCTATGGATGTTTCCGATGCTAGTCCTATTGCTTATATGGATGTTTCATGTCCTTTTCCATCTATTACTTCTTTAGCACCAATATCTAGTGTGCCCTTAGCATCAAAATCTCCTATATCTCCTCTTGATATTCCTATGATTACTCATAATGGAAAATTACAACCGCTTAACACATTATTGCCATCCTCTGTTATTCCTTCATAGGATATCTTATCCCTCATGCATGATGTTGGTCACTTATAGTCTCAGGTCCAATCTCTCACATTAGAAATCAAGGCATATTATGCTTCCATTGATAATAATTCATTGCACGAAAATCTTATTCCCAAAAAGATTCACAACTCAACATTTCCTAAGGATTTTGTTATGCCTAAATTTTCATGTTTTGATGGTATTATAATCTCATCATCGACATCTCAAGCATTATCGTATGGCTATGGCTTCATATTCCAATGATCAATTATTACTTAAAGCCTTTTGCCATAGTCTCACAAATGACACCCTCGATGTTACACACATCTACCCTTTGGATCTATGTTACTCATTTATTTCCACTAAGTTTCCTAGGTGTGTTGGCACTTCATTCAAACAAATTTGAATGCTCACCCGAAGTGTGTGAAACCATCATGTCCATCTTTATTATTTGGATTGATAAAATGTTAGCATGTTTAACTAGAAAGATAAATAAATAGATCCATAATCACCCATGATAATTCATTACATATATTCAATTGGAAATACACATAAACACACATAATAAGGAAACATATCGGTCAAATCAATACAAAGATCAATTATACCATTAGATCACAATACTCGGATACATCAATTACTAAATCTAACCAAAATTATCCATTAAATAACCAAAAATATTACATAACAAAAGCTAAATACATAACAATAGTCACTAGAGAGTCATGTGCGCTAGAACATTAGAGAAACACAACTCTATTACATCATGGGTCCGTATACATGGTGTCTAAAACAATGCAGATCAAATAATATATTTAGGGGTGGGGACTTTCCCTTCACCACCCATACACCTCACAATAGATTGCATGCTCAAAATAGCCATGTGCTAACAATCGTATGCTTTTACATAAGGGCTAATAATAGATTAATTTATAAATAAACACTACTTTAATCATATTATCAACGTGATTCATGCATGATCTTTGATCTCCACTTTAGTCCAAAAATATCTCTTTTTAGCCACAAATTATTCTTGTGTTTATCTTTACTTGGGCCGCACTCCAACCGCTTTTCCTGTTTTCATCCCATGAACATGCAAAATCAGGCTAAGTCCTGAATTGATTTTCTGGGTGCACCCCACTTTAACGAAACCTAAGCATGCCTTCATGCCACCTTTTCACACCCTTCTAATACTTAGGTAATTTGGCCAACCCAACATTACCCCACACTAATTACATTTCCACCCCAGTAATGGGGTTACACAACTTATCTCTCCAAAGAATAGAATAATAAAGAATAAGTTATTCCATAATGAAATAATGAATCAAATGAAAGAATAACTAGTTTTCCTCAATCCTTGGCTATGGAAGCAAGAGTTCAAGATACTCCTTATTTATGTCAGCCTCCAACTCGTTCCACTCTCCTAGCCCCTTCTTTTCTTTATCAGGGACATCTCCAAGTATTTTCTCCATTTCTTCTAGAGTCATGTCCTGACCTTGTGTTTCATTCCTTTATTACTCCATCTAATCCTATGATATCATGACATCCATGAATTCCATTATGTATGTGACCAATACCCCTAGCTCCTTTATTCACATCTCATGAGGGTCCACAGGGCCTTAAGTGCACCGCGCTTCTTTGCAATAGTGGCCAACTTTTCTTCTCTTCCCAAAGACTCATCCTTTTTGCTGCTATAACCTCATTCTCTTCCTATTGTGTATACCTTGAGGATATTATCTTAGACCCTCATAGTTATCCAGCACCCAATTCACCTTCTTCAATTCATCTTTCAGTGTTTGGATTATGGCATCATACTCTGTAATCTAACATGTTATGGTCTTCTTAGTCCTTTATTTCTTGGCCTTCACTTGTTCCTCGGTATTTTCTCGCATGGTCAATTCTCCTTGAGAAAAATATGGATGTAATCTTGTAGAAAATGTAAGGCTAAAGGGTAAGTATTCTTCCGAATGTTCATCAAATTCTAGATGCGCCTCTAGAATTTCACCTCCAATCTCCGTAGCAAAGTTTAGATTCTCCTTCTTTCACTTCTCATCCCTTCTACGTGCCTTAGTTAGTTGTTCACTTTTCTTTGTCTTATTTTGATTATCCTTAAGAAATGTATTGAGTGTGGCCATTTTATCCAAGTTCCTTCATACCACCTTTTTCCATCTTCATCAAGGCATTGCTAGCTTGCTCATCTATGTACTTGGTCACCTTAATTGTCATATGGGGTGTTTACAGTGGTTTCTTCTTCCCGTGCTTAATTTAATATTCTTCCTTAACTTTGAACTCAGGTTCATCCATGTGCATTTTCATGCTCTAGGAAAGTTGTTTTCTAGTGCACATATTTTCACCCTTGGGATCTATCAACTCCCATCCATATAATTTCTCAGGTGCAAGGGTGATCTCTAAACCTTGCGTGGATGATCTTTGAAGGATCATTAACATACCCCAAGTCAGGTATCTTCAAAATTTATTCTCCCTTACTCCTACCAGACTACCTTCCTTTGGGGATATGTGTCTCTATACCTAGGATTGGGCCTTCACTTGTTGCACCCCCATGCTCTCTAGAAGGCTCCTGATGGCTCACCAACACTCTATTATCTTTCTTCATCTCCTCTCATGGGGCCTTCCTCCTCATGATCATCATGTACCTCTCTCATTCTTCTGAGATTCTTCTTCTCTGAATCTCCTCTCCTCCTTCCATCTCAATCACCAAAGTGTAGCTCCCACCATGTGCGTGTAGCCTCATCCAAATTTCTTCCTCACTTTCATTCCTTGACACATATTTTTGTCTTCTCTTAGTGCTCATGTGAGCTTAGTTTGATAGGAGATATCCTTGGTGACCTCCTCAATGGTTGAGGGGTCCCACACACCATGCCCCATGTCCTAGTTCTCCTCAACACTCTTTTAAAGCCTTTTTCATTACATCATCACCTTCCTCTTTATATGTCTCTTTAACATCGGTCTTCATCCTTACTTCCTCTTCTTCTTCCTTCCTGGGAGGAGTACTCTCACATGACCTCTTGTTACCCAAAGTTGGTTGCCTTCTTATGTCATGATCTAGCACATTGTTTTCATCTACCTCCTTTTCCTACTCATCATTAACGTATTCTTCTGTCATTTGTTTTAGGGGATTAGGATCATTCTCCTACATAGTTCTAAATGTGTGTTTTCCCTTGGGCACCTCAGGGAGTTTGAAATCATTTTCAATATACTTCCCATTCACCAATTTGGGCTTAAGGTTGAGGTATACCTTAGCTGCACCCACTTTTCCAATCGTAAAATTCATAGAATTGATAACAATGTCATCAGATATCATTATTTCTATGTATGCAAAACTTACCCAGATAAACATAGGTCTTTTAGAGAGTATGTTACTCATAGTCAAATTTTTGCATAAAATCTCATCTTGCGCGCATCATCGAAATATGTTAATAGAGGCTTGAAATAACACAATGAATGCATAAGGGAGCTTGCACCAAGGGATCCATTTACCATCCTTCATCCTAAACTTGTCAATGCAAAAGTAGTGTCCTAATACCACAAAATTTACATTCCCATTCACCATGGCAAAGTAGTCCTTTGGTATTCTCTATTAATGTTCAAAGGCCTCACGCATGCACTTGTACCAAAGTTATAGCCTTTTCTTATATAAACCACTCATAGTTCCTTCACAAGTGTATTTTTCAAACCTCTCGACCAACAAATCTTTTTCTTCTCGGGAACTTACCATATTTTTTCCTTAGAGCCATCTGAAACCCCAATCTCTACAAACACAATAGACTAAAGAATAACACCCAAATTATCTTATCTCCTTGTGCTCCTCAATAATAATACTTTCTAATGAAATCACATAAGTTGTACACAATCCCTCTACCATTTTCTTTCACAACACGTGGAGCCATTTCTTGTTCACCTGGCCCCAACACTCTTGGTTATTAAATTTTGTTAGAAGGTGCAAGATCAATTTTGACCATAGGGTCATCTATCTTTGCTACATCCATTACGCACCCTCCTTTCTGGTATGAAAAATCATCAAAATTCACTTTTACACCCACTTCATCATTGAGGTCACTAGAAATTTTTTTCTAGCTCTGCAATCCCATGAGTCTCCCAATTAAGGGTGCAATGATGCGCACCCAACTTCCTACAAAATAAAATAATTCCTCATGGAATTTGTACATCAACCACTGGTAAAGTCTCTTTGGTTTTCCAAAGTATGACAACTCATATATCTACAAGACTCCATCTTTCTCCAAAGTCTTCTGTCCAACGTCATCATAAATTGGTTTATCATCTTCAGTTCTCAAATTTTTCTTCTTCACCATCTCTTTATCAATCTGGTCTTTATTTTCTTGGGTGCGGTGATTGTAGTCACTCACCTTGCTCTTTTCTAAATGTGGGACTCCCATACATGCCCCACAATGAATCCCTTAGGTACTTGAATCTCGAGAAATCATTCCTTTGGCACATCTTCGACCTTTACTTGTGGTTCATTCTTCTTCTTTCTCCTTATGGTTGCTCCAGGAGCTCTCTTGGGTGTCATTCCAACATTCACAATTTTCCTTGTGTTCTTCTATTTTTTAAAACCTAAACTCACATGCCCTAGTCATGATTCAAACCTTAGCTCATCGAACCCTACTCTTCACATGCCTTTTCCTTGTTCTCAAATTACCTACATAGGAGCTTCACTATGGCCATGAAAATCAACTGGTTTGATGCTCTTCTTGATACAATCACACTTTACACTCATTTCCACTCTAATTCACTCTTCCAAGGCTCAAAATCTCAATTATGAAACATAAGAATGAAATTTGCATGCACCCCTTTTATATATTTTTCCAATTTTTCAGCATTAATTTCTCCTCACCTACCACCATACTCAACTTTAATTCCATTTTTTTGCTTTTTCCACGCTTTTCACTACTTTCTTTTGCACCCCAATTGTAACCTTCTAGCATACCTATTACTTCTTGCCACAAACCTCCTTACACTCACCTTTATGTGCCTAAGTACATAACCCTTTGTGCCTCATACCAAGTAATTTCCCATTATGCTACTACCTCGTGTTACGTTACACAACGAATCATCCTTTACGCATGGTATTCAACTTTGAGAAAATTTTTTGTAACACCTTCATCTTGAGCACCTCTAACACCTTTCTTCTGGTATTTCTCCACCCCACACTAAAAGTGTGTGCATCCTTTGCATATGAAATCAAAAGATAATAATCAACTTTTTCATGCGTGCAAGCCCACACTAAGTATGTGTGGTATTACAACAAACACCAAACTAAATTGACAAAGCATAAACAAAACACATAACTATGAAATGAAACACATAAACATAAAAGGAAATCTAATCTAAGTAGGATAGTGCCTTATTACAAACACTAAGAAGCCTTATTTATAGTAGGGATTCAACCTACTCCCATTGAAGTAACTAGGCAATAAAGTGCCATCTAGTTCCTACAACTAACAAATGCTTGATTCAAGTATCTTTGTTACCAAAAAAGGTCCCAACCAATGCACTTTCAATTTCCGTGGGTGGTGTGTAAATTTAAAATCATACAAAAGAACCATATTTCCCATTTCAAATGTTTTGTTCCTTATGTTCCTATCATGTCATGCCTTCTTTCTTTCCTTCTTGGTCTTTTGTCTCCAACATAATAACACACCACTCATCTAATTGTATCAGTTTGTCAATGTGCTCTTCAACAAGCTTGTTCATCATCAAGTCCACCTTGCACGTGTAATACACAGGGATGGTAATATAAATTCAAGCGAGTACTACTTCTGCACCAAACACCAACTAAAAGGGTGTGGCCTTTCTCAACCTCTTATAAGTGGTTTTATTTTACCAAAGTATAGTTGATACTTTATCATCCCATACTCTTCTTCCAACATCACAATTTTTTTTCAATGTTTGTCCCATAATCTTATTAAAAGCCTTCATAGTTCCATTGGCTTGAGGGTGATAAGTAGTTGTTTATGGTGTGCCACCATAAACTCTACCAATAAAATTTTTGTTGTCTCATTAAGAAAATGAGTTCCTCTATCACTAGTCAAGCTCAAAGGACATCCATACCTACTAATAATTTTTCCCATAAAAATATAGCTATTGTAGCTATTGTATAATATTTTGTAGGTGTTTCTTCTTCCCATTTGTCGATATAATTTGTACAAGTAATAATATAACACACATCAGTCCTACGCGCGGGTGGTGAAATAGGTCCTACAAATTCAATACCCCACTTTCAAAAGGTTCAACACTTGTAATAGGCTGTAACACATTTCATCTCTATACCTAGGCTTTCCAAGGCACTGAAAATGATCACACGCCTTGACATATTCTTTAGTATCCTTATATAATGTCTCCCACCAAAGTCCACCATCAAAATCTTACGCATTAGTAGCATCACCAACGTAATGACCTCATGTTATCCAACCATGGGATTCTTCCATAATAGCCTCACACTCATGCTCTAGAACACATCGGCTCAAAAAATTTATCATGGCCCACACGTATTGTAAGGTGTTTTTTTGAAAGAAATTTTTCTTAATTTATTCTTCATTCCTTCAAGTTTATGTCTAGTGTGCAAAAAATTGCAATGTCCTCTAATTATGTGGGTGTGCATTTAATTTAAACAAATGTGCATCCGGCATTATGTCCTCAATGATTTGCACGTCCTCACAAGAAATGATCCTTAACAAATGATCGGGCACCAAATTGCCTTTTCTAGTTTTACAACAACTTTGTGAATTCAAACTCCTAAAATAGGAGTATCCATATAAAAATGTGCCCTTACAAAACAAGCTTATTGACCAAATACTTAAGCACCATATGATCTATAAAGAAGATAAATGGTGTTTCCAACAAGTAAGTATTTTCTAAACTTATGCAGCACATAGATCATGGAAAAAGCCTCACACTCATTATTTGTATAATTATTCTATGTTGGCGTCAACTTCATTCTTGCAAATCAAATCGGATGGTCCACAAGTCCTTCCCCTACTTTACACCAAACTACACTAATTTACAGGATAGAGGCAACAATATGAACATGAAAAGGTTTTTCCCATGAAGGAAAGCACAAAATGGGTGCAGTATTCATCCTTTCCTTTAGTGTTTCAAATGATCGTTGTTGCACATCACCCTAATAGAATTTCCCTTTATTTTTCAACAATTCTTCTAAGAACATGACAATAGTTGCATAGCCTTTGATGAATTTCTTGTAATACCCTATATGTCCCAAAAATTGCACACTTCCCTATAATTGTTAGGCTCTTCTAAACCCAATATCACATCTATCTTGGTTGGGTCTATCAAAATCCTTCTTTGCAAATTATATGCCCAAGTAAAGTGCCAAAAGGTGTTACAAAGATGCACTTCTTAATATTGAGAGAGATGCTCAACTGCTTGCACCTCTCAAACATGAGTCTTAGATTATCACAATGGTCCTTGACTAAGCCATACATTGTCCAATCATCTAGATATACCTATAAGAACTTGGGAATGAAATCTTGAAAGCCATATACAATGCGCCCGTGAATACTGTTGGCATATTCTTTAGTCCAAAGGGCATAACTATATATGCAAAAATTCCCCACTCATTGGTGAAATTTTTATTTTCTTGATATTCCTTCATGATGTGAACCTGATGATATCATGAAAACCCATCTATAAAAGAATATATCTCACACCCAATAACGCCCTTAAGGATATCTTCTATGAATGGGGTGGGAAAAGGATTAATAACACATGAAGTGTTGAGTTCCATGTAATCTACACAAATCCTTATCCTTCCATACTTTTTTATGCTTGTGACCATGGGGCTAACCCACTCATATTCTTCAATAGGCTCAATGATTCCAAACTTGAGCATATTATAAATTTTCCTTTACCTTCACACGTAGATTATGATTCATCCTGTAAGGCCTCTTCCTAAATGGGTGCACACCTTCTTTCATCTTGATTTTCATATCTCCCAAAGAAGGGTGTAATCCCTTTAACTCATGATAACCCCATGGAAATACGTCTTGGAAGTCACATAAAAGCTCAATAATCTTATCCCACTTCTTGCTCTAACCAATAATCACCAATAATGGCCTCTTTAGGCTCTACCTCTATACTAATGTTAACCTTCTTTGTTTTTCATAGGAGTTTGATACGTGCATGATTTCTCATATGTAGGGTCCATCACCTCACGCATACCTTCAGTGTGGTCAACATCCAGGTTATCCACTTCCTCATCATCTATCATGTACACTAGTTTTCCCTTTTCTTTTTCTTTGTAGGTGTAGGTCATCTCTTCTTCTTCTATTTAGTCAAGATCAAGGTGCACCTCTAAATCAAGCTCTCCAAACATTTATATCATAAGTTCCTCAACTTTTGCACTATCTCCAAAAGTAAGGTGCTTCATAATCTGTAGGGCTTCATTGACCAGAGGCTTAGTAGAAAAATAATCAAAAGTATGAATCATACTTGAGGTCATCTCCTACTAATTAGTTGTTTCTCTTATTAACTCAAAGCATGGACATACCATTCATGCCCGCATCCATGAAAGGTGAAATAGAACTTATGTACCCAGAGTGATCATAGTAAGGCCTCCTAACCCTCCATCTAAAGTTTCTCACAATTCTAGATATGATGAGAAGAAAATAATTCCCATGAAATTCACATATTTTAGAAGGTACATTCTCCTTAGGAACCTAGTAGAAAAATTTATTCTCACTTCTTGTCATTCTAGTAAGTTGCCTCTGTGTGTATCTCACCGGTGTTGTTGTCTTAAAAAGTATAGACCAACATATTTCTTCTATCTCCACCGAGCTTCATGGTACACAAAAATACATTAGGGTTCCCTTCACTAGTGTACCTAGGTACTGGTTATACCCAAGAACCTAACCATGCGCGACTTGATCTGTGAGTCACCTTGTTCTTAATTTCTTTCCCAACCACTTCATATGTTCCATGAGCTCGAGTTTTCACAAGCAATACTTGTGGTGTCCGTAACTAATCGAGCATCATCCCACTATATCACTCCTTCTTTATATGGCTCGGTTACATCATGGTCTCTTATAATATGTGCACATATCCTATTCAAGTCCTCTTCACTCAAGGACTCAACATACATAACAGACTTTGCATCGGTTAAAGGTATAATGATGCGTTCATCTTTTTTCTCAAAGCTAATGTACCCCTTGTTAAAGCACAAATATGCATTTGTGGCATAACACCAGGGTCACCCAAGTAGTTCTAGGAAGTTATCTGCTTCAATAAGCTCTAATACTTCAAAGTACCCAATAAAATTATCTCTACAATTATAATAAATGCATCCTTTAGTACTCTAATAGGCATAGACCTAAATACAACACATTCAAAGAAAGCTACAATGGTGGTCTTCCCATATGATTCCATGCATCCAACATGAGTACATTAACCTCTACACCTGTATCTATCAAAATGTTTCTCGAAGCCACCCATCTATGACTACATTAAGTGTAATTTCCTTATTAAATTCATGATTATGTGGGGTAGATTTCCGTGGAGTATCTACCTCTCCTATCTAGAAGCAACACGTGGTACCTTTTCTCATAGCCATTCTCCTAACAAAGGGATTATGTTCTCCTAGAACAACATTTGATAGACCTCCTTCAGGTCATCTATGTCCTTCTATAGGATTTCAACCTTCTTTTCTCATTCCATAACATAGGCCTACTCCTTCAAGCACTAAATCTCTCTCTGCAGATCCTTGATGACATCCATAGTTTCTTGGTAGACCTCCTTCTAATGTGTAAGAACTGGATACTTGGCATCTATCACTTATTACTTTTTTATAGATGGATTAAACTTCGAGAGGTTCACATGTGCGTGAAAACTCAACTCATGTAGTAACTAAAATTGGTTATAACTCAAGATTAGGTATTACCTTTAGCATCCATTGGTCTTCGACTGCATGTTTTACCTTAATCATTCATGCACCCTTGTATTTCTTGTGATGCTTGCTCATGTGCTCATATAAGTCATGAAATTCTTCAAATTTATGCTACTTTACACATGATGAGAAAACCACATTCTCGGGTACTCATGCTAATAATGATCGGAGATCCATAGGTATTAAAATTTCCTTGAGGGAATCCTCCTCTGCCACTGCCATGACCTTGACCTCTATATCCTCCACGAAATCCTCTATTCTTGTTATCCTAATTAGTGTGCCCTTCATTATGTTGTTCTCCCTACTCCTTATATCCACTTGCCACACTAATATGACACACACTAGTCTCAATGGCTTCATGAATATGATCAATTAATTTATAGTTAGTGGTGTCATGAGTATGGGTTTTACAAATATTACAATACATAGACATATTCTTCTGGATCACACACTGTAAGAGAGGGCATATACTTGTATCATGGTCCAAATGAAAAATATCACAATATAGCAACATGGTGCGCACTAACTTGTGAGGGAAACTATCCTTAGTATTTCATTCAACCTCACAATTTATACACCATATGCCACTACGTGTCTCATGAGTTGAATTAGTAGAGAACGTTTCCAACCGCTTCACCATGGTTGTAATCTATGCCTTTAAAAATGGACGTACTCCAATATCCACACTTCTAACTACCTCAACATGCAAATTTTCTTCCAAGGAATCACACGGATCTATAAATTTTTATGAGATATAACCCTTTTGATGTAGCCTAAATTTTACCACCAACAACCCAAGGCACGTTGGCACATCACTCGCCTGGACTAAGCACTCACTGAAGTGTGTAAGAGTACCGGAGTTCCTCTTTAGAGAATCTTGTTCAAGATGTTAGCATGATTGAATATATATTTCAGATCCATAACAGATAATCAAATATTCCATAGTACGTAAACCAAATCTAGTTCTTAATCATATGAAGGAATAACTAAACAATTACTATAATCAAATTTACCATACAAGATCCATGCTCAGTTACATCCAACACCAATATCCAACCAATAAGATCCATTATATTAAATACTACAAAACACAAAAGCTTCATACATACATAACCTAGTCTCCATAGTCATATGTGCTAATAAACTCACAACATAACACTATAATAACATCAAATTGTCTAAACCATGAAAATCAATACATATTTATAGGGGTGAAGACTTTCCCTTCACCACCCATGCACCTTCAAATATAGGCTACATGTTAATATTAGACATGCACCTTTACACAAGAATACAAAAGCATGCAAGCTTGTTAATAATAGATTACCTAATAAAACAAT
This sequence comes from Taxus wallichiana var. yunnanensis, assembly GCA_018340775.1. Lineage (NCBI taxonomy): Eukaryota > Viridiplantae > Streptophyta > Pinopsida > Cupressales > Taxaceae > Taxus > Taxus wallichiana. The sequence continues at coordinate 250,719,466 of CM031241.1, read as the reverse complement.
TGTAGCATAATCCATTATTAGCTCCAAAACTCTGCATGGTGCTCGATCTTCTACTAGTCCCAAAATAGAATTTGTGTATTCTCCAAGTCTTCAACAAAACATGTTCTTCACTCCATGTCCAAAATTATCCCTAATCTACAAAATGGCTAAGTCTTGATTTCAAATTGTTATGGGCGTGCCCTATTTTTCTATACTTCCACGCACTCCTACGTGCCATGTGTTTATGCACCTAATCCTAATGTGCTTTCATATTTATTTTATATTTCATTATCTCAACATTACCCCACACTAATTTCATTTGTCATCCCCGATAATGGGTAATCAAAACTTATCTCTCTAAGAATAATGAATAAAGAATGAAATAATAAAGGAATTTTTTTCACAAAAATAATAAAGAGACTACTCGACACCCTTCTCTTCTACAGAAGAAGGATTAACTTTGGATATTCGTTCTTAATCTCTACCTCCAATGCATTCTAATCACCAGTCGCTAAACAGCCTTTATCAAGAACGCGTCTGTAAATATGGCTTTCAACTCATAATGATTTAGGTTTTCACTCTCATTTTGTAATATTCTAACAATATTATCCATGCTAGAGACCATTCTTTCCATAAAATCCATTTTCTACGCACATGAGTTTTCCAATTTCCTTCATTCATTCCTTGTGTGGATTTTGGGTTCTTTAAGTATGTCACACTTTTCTTATACTAAAACAAGTCTCTCCATACACTCAGTGTCTCGCTTCTTCATTTCCTTGAGGACCTCATTGTCTTCTTCAACGGTCCTTATCCTTATAATTGCATTTGGGGCTGCGTAGATATTCAAAGCCATATTTTCCCTCTTCAACTCATTCTTTAAATTTTTCAATAAAGCCTCATAACTCGTAATATTCCATGTGATTACGGCTTTGGCTCTCGCTGCCTCTTTTACAACATCCTTAGGTGTAGGCATATGAATGTGCCCTTCTTCCATTACCATACGAACAAACACACACACACACACACACACACACACACACACACACACACACACACACACACACACACACACACACACACACACACATAATGCATTATAGATGGAAACTTTTGGGGTGAATTCTTCTCAAAATGTAGCCTCTTTTGCAAACTTTCATCTATAACCTCCTCCGCCATACTTATCAATGCCTCTACCTTTTCTTCACTTGCACCTTCTCGACAGATTACACACTTAATCTCTATTTATTTTTCCTTCTTATCTTCGAGCAAGTGTTATGATAGTTTCCACTTTGTCAATATTCCTACGTGTAACCTCAAAAGATATCTTCGTTAAGGCATTGCTTACCTATTCATCGAAATGATGGGGATTGACATTCACATGCCTGGAATGGGGTGATTTCTTCATTCTGTGTGAAACATAAGATTCCTCACACACATCAAAATTAGGCTCATCCATATGAGTCTACATAGTCCAAGATAGTTGCTTGCATGTGCGTGCATTCACCATGTCTACGCATCCATGAGTTCACATCCATATAAGTCCTTAGGCTCTAAAGCTTCTTTGGAACTACGCACATATGATTTTACTTATGTCATCCACATAGCCAACTAGGAGTCTTATAATCTTCTCTATCCTTTTCCTTCCTTGATCGTCTCCCTTTTTGGAATCGAGCACTGTATCCAATACCGGGACCTCACCCTAATGTGTAGTATGGGGCACGCTTGAAGACTCACCCTTATCTATTTCTATCTCTGTCTCCTTCAAATCCTCTTCTTCACATTTCTTCAATTAATCTCCCGAGGGTCCTCTATGTTCTTAAGCTCAGTAGGAGTACCTAATGCACTTTCCCCAAATCCATCTTCCTCATCACCCTTCCTAGGTTTATACTTACGCCTTTTCTTATTTTCTAGCTCTAATTTTAAAAAGTCCTAGGTGACCTCTGAGGGGTTGTGTTGTCCTCATGCTCTTATTCCTTGTTATTCTTAACACCCTTCTAAAAAAAAATTTCCTCAAGTCTTGATCTGCATCTATCTCCATTGCACCCATCTTTAATACTTCATCATTTGGTTCTTGTAATAGAGGGGTCACCTCACACTCTCTCTTTTCACATGTAACTCAGTTGTTTCATCCTATGCCTGACAAGGTCAACATCTTCCAAAAGTTCTTCTTCCTCTCCTTCTTCGTCTTCAACGGGAAAAATATATTCTTCCTCTCTAGTGCCCATGGTATGTTTTCCTTGGGCATTCCAGGAGTTTGAATTAATTCTCTAGATACTTTCCATTTTGTAATTTGGGCTTCGGTATATGTATACTAGAGTTGTGCCCAACTTTCCAATGGCCAAGATCACAACCTTCATATTAATATAATCTGAAATGAACCTTTAAATATATGCGATCTTACTTAGATACACATAAGACTTCCTTAGTGTGTGGTAGTCACAATCTACCTTATCAACATTAAACAATAGTTGGTGCACATATGAAAATATATGCACAAATGCCTAGAAATAACATGCAGTGAAGGCATATGGCAACTTACACTAAGGGCTTTGGTTTCCATATTTTATCCCAAAGTGCCCAATGCGAAGTGTTGATACACCGCAAAACTATACTTGTTTATCCAATACCGAAGGTAACTCCTTGGGTATCCTCCACTCCTCCTCAAACGTGGCATGTAAGTGCTTATACTACATCTCTTCCATTTTCTTAAAGGATCCACTCATTGATATATCACAAGTATATTTAGAACCTCTCTTCTAGGGACTTCTTTTTCTTTTGGGTACTTGGTCCTTTGTCCTTCGACCCATCAGTACTCCAATGCTTCAACAAAAGCTAATGATATAAGTATAACACCAAAAATAATTTTCTTACCTTCATGTGCTTCCTCATTAATTATTTCAACAATCGATTTTGATAAGTTGTATACGACACCTTCTATCATCTTGTTTTTGATATGTAGTTAGGACTTTTTACCTAAGACCAACACTTGTGATTTTTATCTTTGTCGGGAGGTGCGCTGCCACTTGAATGACTAGATACTTCTATATTTTAGGGATGTCCTTAATGTGCGCTCCTCCTTAGTATCCAAGTGCCTTTTTTTTTTTCTATGGCCTTCTTATCGGCGAGGTTGTTGCTCATCTCTACACTTGAACTCCTTAGCCTTGTCAAACTCCCAATCAAAGGTGCAATGATCCTCATTTGTTTCCCGAAAAATACAAAGAAGTCCTCATGGACTCTTCTCATCAACTCTTGTATAAATTCTCTAGTTTTATAAAATAAGGGAGTTCATATAATTGTAAAACCCCCACCTTTGTCAATAACTTTTCACCGCATCATCGTAAATATCCATGTCATCCATTGTTCTCTTTGATGTCTTTACCACAAGTAATTTCTTGAATTCTTCTATGGCTATCCTTGTTTATGTGGTTGTAATCACTAACATTGTAGTGGCGAATGTACGAGTCTACTTATGACCCATGTAAACCCCTTTAGGGTATTGGATCTCCAAGAAATGGCTTTCAGGCATCATCCTCACTTTGATGTCAACTTCTTTTCACTTCTTTCTCCTTGCAGCCACTCTATTTTCCTTCTTTGATGTCATATTAACTAAAAAAGTGTGTTCTTTTCTCTCATCTCGAGCTCAAATCCAACTTCATGTGCCCTAGCTCAAAATGCATGCCTAGCTTGAAATTTCATGCCCTAGCTCAAAACCCGAACCCTAACCGTCAATTTTCTTCCTCGCATGCCTCTAATTTTCTCAAACACTTCTCTAATGGAGAATCAATCACCCTAGTGCATAAATTTGAAAAATTTAACTAGTTTGTAGCTCTCTCGTAATTCACACCTCGTTCACTAGCTTGTCACTCTCACAACTCACTCAAATGATCTTGTTAGAAAAGGTGGAAATGATTTCACAACACCACCTTATATAGATTTTGAAAAAGTTTCCACATTTATTTATCTCCACCTACCACCCTACTCAACATTAATTTGGTTGTTTCTTGTTTCATGCCACAGTCATAATCTTCTCGGCATGCCTTCTACTTCTTAGTCATAGACCTCCTTTCATGTGCCCTCACACATCAAAGTACTTCGCCACTGTGCCTTTCACTAAGTAGTTTCCACTACTGCAGCCTACCTCGCATAACACTATGCATCCTTCTATCCACACGTGGTCTTCATTCATGAGAAATTTTTCTATATTTGCCTCTTTTACTTTAAGCACTTGTGCAATCTCTCTCTACTATGCATACCATGTCTTCATATAATATTCAAACCTAGTCCATATACCATGTATATACTCCACCCCACACTAAGGCTATGCATGAGGTCCTTTGTGCATAAAAACACTTAGATAGTAATCCACTTCAGCGTGCAAGTGCACTTATTACAAAAAACACTAAACTAAATTGACAAAGCATATCAATGATGAAAGGAAACACATATAAAGGGAATGCTTAAAGGAAATTTAATCTAAATGGAAATACTACCTTATTACAAACACCAAAATAATTATTTATAGTAGGGCTTCAGCCTACTCCCATCGAAGTAACTAGGCAACTGTGTTCCATCCAATGCCTCTAACTGGAAAGCGCCTAAATCAAGTATATAAGTTATAACATATAGTCCCAACCAACACACTTTAAGCTTTCCAGGGTGGTGTAAAAACTTTGAATCATACAAAAGTACCATCTATCCAACTTAGAGCTTCTTATCCTTAATGTGCCTATCATGCCATGCCTTCTGCCTAGCCTTTTCTTGCTTCTAACTCCATCTTGCTATAACACGCCTTTCATCTAGCCGCATCTCGTTTGTCAATACGTTATTCAAGTGCTTGCTTATCAGCCAAACCTCTTGGGCACATAATGTACAAAGAAGGTAACATGAATCCCACTGGTAGAATAGCCTCCACGTATAAACATTAACTAAAAGGGTGTTGTTTTATTCAATTTTTTGTAGGTTATCCTGTATGCCCAAAGTATAGTAGATAATTTATCATCCTAGTATTTTCTTCAAACACCACAAATTTTAGTCAAGGTATGGCTCAATATCTTGTTGAAGGCCCCAACAGCTTCTATTTACCTAAGGATGAGAGGGTTTTGTTTTATGGTGTGCTACCATAAATTTGTCCAATAGTTTCCTGATGGTCTCATTGAGAAAATGAGTACCCCGCCACTTGTTAAAATTAAAGGGCATCCATACCTACTAATAATATTTTCCCACATAAACCTTGTTGTCGTAGCTATTGTGTAATCCTTTGTAGGCACCACTTCTTCCCACCTTGTAAGATAATTTGTACAAGTTATAATATAGTGTGATCTAGTCCTATGCATGGGTGGGGAAATAGGACCCACAAAGTCAATTGCCCATTTTTCAAAAGGTTCTGCATGCTTGTAGCAATAGGCCTCAAAGGAATTTCATATCTATGACTAGACTTTCTAAGGCATTGACAATGGTCACATACCTTACAATATTCTTTGTAATACTTATATAACATTTCCCATCATAGACCAGCTAATAAAATCTTGTGTGTGGTGGCATCCCCTATATAGTGTCCACCAACAATACCACCACGAGCCTCTTCCATAATTGTTTCCTTCTCATGCTCAAGTACACACCAAAGCACAAAATTTCATCTCGACAAGTTTGTATAAGTCTCCACTAATCAACATGTAAGGCGCGACACAAATAGAAAGTTTTTTCTTCTCCAAATCCTTCATTCCTCAGTGACACACATGTGTGTAAAAATACAATAATATCCTCTAAGTTCGAGGGAACATGGTTTAACTTGAATAGTTGTGAATCTATAAGGGTATCCTCTATTCTTTGTGTATCCTCACTTGATTGAATCCTTGATAAATGGTTTGGTCCGAAATTACTCTTGCATGGCTTAACCACCATAAGTGACATCAAATTCCTAAAATAATAGAACCCAATGACATATGCACCCCTTACAAAATGGGAATGTTTACCAAGTACTTCAATGACATGTGGTTTATATAAAAGATGAAAGGTGTAGAAAACAAATATTGTCAAAACTTATAAAGTGCATAGATCATAGACAAGGCCTCACGCTCTGTAGTTGTGTAATTCTATTATGTTGAAGTCAACTTCCTACTCATAAAGAAAATAGGATGATCAAGAATCCCTTCTCCACAATGGGCTAATATCATATCATCAATGACCATGCCAGAGGCATCTACATGGACATGAAAAGGCTTGGTCCATGAAGGAAAGCGTAGAATAGGTGTTGTAGCAAACCTTTCCTTGAGTGTCTCAAACACGTGCTACTATGCTTCACCCCAATAGAACTTTCCTTTACCTTTGAATAGTTCCTCTAGGGGCGCAATGATCTTGGCATATCCTTTAATAAAATTTCTATAATATCCTATGTGCCCCAAGAATTTTTTTCACCTCGCTCTGGATATTAGGTTTCTCTAAACCCAAAATAACAACAACCTTAGTAGGATCCACTAACTAACCTTCCTTACAGATGATGTATCCCAACAAAATTCCAAAGGGTGTGGAAAACACGCACTTCTTGATGTTTAAAGATATTCTTAACGTCGACATCTCTCAAACATTAGTATTAAATTATCACAATGATTCTTCACAATCCCATAGAATGTCCAATCATCTAGATACACCTATAAGAACTTATGGATAAAATCTTGGAATGCTTGTACAACAATGTGTGAAAATATTGCATGCACATTCTTTAATCCAAAGGGCATAATCGTGTATGCAAAACTTCCCCAATCATTGGTGAAATTCATCTTCTCTAATCCTCTTTTACTATCCTCACCTAAATATATCCAAATAATCCATTAGTGAAAGTGTATATCTCGCGCCTGCAACGCCTTCCAATATTTCTTTAGTAAAGGTTGTGCGAAAGGGATCAATCACACACACAACATTCAATTCCCTATAACCCACAAAAATTCTTATTCTTCCATATTTCTTATTACATATCACCATAGGGCTTACCCATTTTGACTCTTTGATGGGCTTAATAATCCCAGAGATTCAGCATTTTGTCAATTTCTTCCTTCACCTCGATGCGCAGGATATGATTCATTCTATAAGGCCTTTTCCTAACCGAGTGTGCACCTTCATTTAGATTGATTCTCATCTTGCTAGACGATTCACGTACACCTTTCAACTCATGATATCCCCTAGGAAACAAATCCTAATTTGCGTAGTAGCTCAATGATCTTACCAACCTCAAAGTCGACTTATAATCTCCAATGATGGCCTCCTTAGGTTCATCATCATTCCCAATGTTTAATTTATTAATCTTCATAGGCTCATGGTAGGTGCACGCCTTCTCATCTGCACTGTCCAAGACTTTGCACATACCCTCTATGTGCTTAGCATCCATGTTTTCCACCTCTTCATTATTAACTATATAGACCATCTTACCCTTTTCTCTTTCTAGGTAGGTGCACCCAAGCTACTATGCATGTGTTTCTTCCTCTTCAAAGCGTGCCTCCATTATGAATCACCTAAAAATCCTTAAGGAGCTCCTTGACCTTTTCACTATCTCCCATCATTAGGCACTTCATAACTTGTAATGAATCATTCACCGAAGGTTTAGTGAAAAAATAGTCAAAGGTCTGAATCATACCTATAGTAAGTTTTTGCCAATTTCTAGTCTCTCTATTCAACACCACATAGACATATACCATGCACGTGCACAACCTTATAAGGTGAAATAGAGATTTTACACCCATAAGAAAGGTGGTAAATCTTCCTACCTCTCTCGTCTAGAATCTCTCACACTGCTAAACGTGGTGTTGAATATGATCATTATCATGAAATGCACATATATGAGTAGGTGCATTGCTCCTTATAAATCTAGCAGATAAAGTGATTCTCACTTCTTGCTACTCCAAAATATTATCCCTATGAACCATCCACCAACACATTTGTTGTCTCGTGTAGAGTATAGACTAGCATATTCCTTCTTTCCACTTGACACTCCCATTTGAACTTCCATACCAATCGAAATACTTTTAGATTATCCTAACAAGTCTACCTTGGCACTTATTTGCTTCCCAAACACCTAACACAACGCGGATTGATTACTCACGTAACTACACTTCTTACTTCCCACCCAACCATTTCATAAGTTCTATGTGCCTAGTTGTCACATGCAACACTTGTAGTATCACTCATGGACTGTGCATCATCCCATTAGAGAAATCCTTCTTTTGATGGCTCAAACACTTCGGATCTTGAATGGTGTGAACATAAATGTTATTCAAGTCTTATTCACTTAAGGGCTCTATATAAGGTGCATATTTCCCATCTATCAAGGGAATAATGACATGCTCTTCCTTGTTCTCAAAACTTATATACCCCTTATTGAAGCGTAGAACAATGTTGTTTGCATAAAACCAAGGGTGCCCAAGTAGTGCTAGAAAACTATCTACTTTTGCAAGCGCCAAGACTTCAAAGTCTCTAGTAAAATTGGCCCCCTATATAGTAATAGACACATCCTTTAAAACCATGATAGGTGTGGCCTTAGTTTTGTTTTCCATGAACAAAACATTTAAACATGGTTGTAATGGTGGCCTGCCCATCTGAACCCACACATCCAAAGTGCATATAGTCACTTCCCCACTTGTGTCAATCAAAATATTACTCAAAATCTAGCCATCCACACTAGCATTCGAGTGATCTCCTTATCATAATCAAGGCTATGGGGAGGAAGGTTAATATGCAAAATATTCCTCTCATGCTCAATACCAAACACGAGGTATTTCCCTTTAACCAATTTCCCAACAAATGAATGATGCTACATTAGCACAACATCTTCAAAACTCCTTAAATCATCAATATCATCCGATGGGCTCAAATGCTTTATTTTTTTCTAACTTTCGTGACTATTCTTTTAAAAATTGTACCTCTCTCTGCAAATTCCTAATGAATTTCATGGTTTCTATTATCGCCAAATCACTGCACCCTCCGAATGGCCAGAATGTGAACAAGACGTTTGGTGTGATTAGGTAACATGGGATCACCTCTCAAGTTGTGGGACTTGGGCTTGAGGTGAACCTCTAGATAAGGCCGACTTCCTCTTCCTAAAATAAGTATTGTGGATACTCCTAGTGCAATAAAATGGTTATCTAGACCTATGCTAACATTTTCATGGGTTTTACGGAAAGATATTTGCAAGAAATGAAACTATACTAGGGATGGTGATGCACCAAATAAAGGGTGTTGCTAGAATCGGAAGGGTTAACTTGAAGAGGGTGTTGTGCACCACAAGACAACTTCACCTACTACAACTTAGAGAGGGTAAACAATAGACCACAAACTAAGAAGCATGTGTCCCCTTTGTTATAATTCAATTAGACAATGATATTTACGTCTTCTAGTGAATAAGGATGAATTTGAAAGGGTGAAAATGCACCACAACTTAACTGCATGCAATAATCCACCACCTGATAAGCAAAAACTCCAAGAACCTACAATAGAAACTTGAACTTGCATAGTGTACCTGCAAGCATGAGAAAGGAACAAAGAAGTATAGAAGGATGAAAGGACCAAGATTAGTCACAAAACACATAATTTTATTACTTCAATAACATGCACAATGCATCATACATTCAGAAGAAGCAATGATTTCCATTACAGTCTTGAAAGGAGGCTTGAAAGTTTCCTCAACATATAAGAACAACTTACATAAAAAGGAAGATTCTTGAAAAATATACACTTGTCTCAGAAGTATAACTTGTCCAACCTATTGGAATGAGCTTCCAACTTACATTTATAGAAGAATTCCATGAGAGAGAAGAGAAAAGTAATAAATTCCTTCCTAAATTGAAGGTACATGATGGTTCATTTATTAAAAATTTAGTTGAACCACTTGAGAAGCTTCCATCATGTGTCATTAATGCCTAGTTAAACTTATTCTTCTCAATTAATTAAAGGAATATTTAAATAATATATTTTAATAATAATAAGAAATATTATTATTAAAAATATTAATTTAATAAAATTATGGTGGGCTCCCTTAGGATTGGTTTGCATTGAAGGGGGTTCCATGTGAAACGGTAAAAAATAGCCCAACTTGGTGATTGGCTTGCCGAGCCAACTCACTAAGTTGGGCGATGAGCTCCTCCATCAACCTTACTCTCCACCACTTGTGATTGAGATCGGCTATTCTTACCAAGCTCTGTTCCCACCGATCTATTCTCGTTGACTTGCACCCTTGACGCCTAGGTTCACGTGATCCTTGAACTTGATGTCGAGACCTCTACGAGCTTGTCTTGCGATTTGTTTCAAATGGATCCCTCTATATGAGTCTTTTGAGCTCCTTTATTATTGCACGGGATCACCGCCAATTGGATTAACTCGACAGCTCAGTGAGATCCACCCACATTTCATTGGCTTAGGAACTATCTTCACAAAGCTTCCACCAACCCGAGATCCTTTTCCTTAACATCAAGCTATGTATCACTTGACCGGGCCTTGAGTCACCCGAAGTTACCGAGCTCCATCCACCAAGCTCCACCTATTGAATTGAGCCACCATCAACTAGATGTTTTGTCTTTACATTGAGCTCCAACCAATAGTTTATGAACTTTCCTATCGAATTCCTCTACATCGTTGTGAATCACTCGTATCTACCCTAATTAAGCTCATCAAACCAGCTCGAGACATTCAATCCAAGAAAATCATTTGCGAATGAGGAAACTCGAAGATTTGATGAAGAGCTCGACTCCAATGAGTTCAAGTTTCTTCGTCACCAAGTTCATTTTCTCTCAGTATGACTACCGAACCAACATCAAGTTGGTTACCACTCGAGGTCGAGCCAACTCCCATTATGTAGCAAGCTTGTGCTTGGTGAGCCAAAAATCGGCTCGGTTGAGAAACTCTAATATTTCTCCTAGGTGATGTAAACCTATCAACCGAGTCACACAATTCCTAAGCGAGCTCGATTTGAGATACTCACCAACTCAATTATTCCTCACGAGTCTTCCGACTCATCCTCCATGAAAGATCTCTCGAGACCTCTTCTCGGTGAATAGATCAACACGGTTAGTTGAATATTTTGTGTGAGCTCTATGAAATGAGCTCTCCTCAACTCATATTCAAATCTTGTTTGTTATAAGTTATTTTCCACATACTCACCATATAGCTCGACATCTTTCTATTTTCTAGCTCGTTGTGTTTTGATCGATCCAATTGTCTTTCCGAGTTCTTTATAACCTCCTCGAAGCTCACGAGTTTTCCTTAGTTGAATGTCTCACCATCTCGAAGTTATTTTCTTTGTGGTTTAGTGCCCTGCACTCTAGCCCATTCACATTCATGTATGCCATACTTACACCTCCAAGCTCGGCTAATGGCTCTATTCATTTCTCGCCCTTAAATCTCGATGCAACCATACGCTAAAATCTCTAAATGGATCAACAACTAAGCTCTGGATTGCTTCATTCACAAGCTTCACCTCGTGCCCTTGAATTGGATTTGTATTCATTTTCCATGAATCTCCCTCCAAGAACTCAAGTTGCTTCCAAAATATGAGCCAAGATGTCAATACCGAGATGCACTTGTTTTCCTACAAGCACGAGTGACTCGGCCCACTAGACGATTCCCTCTACATGTAACTTTGAAAATCTACATTCTAGCTCACTCGAGCTAGTTTCACCATGGTCTTCTTTGAGCCATTTTACTCCTTTTCTGAGTTTCAAGCTCCTCCATTCTTTTACCTAACTCGCTAAGTCTCCATATTAGTTATTCCATTGGCATCAAGGTGATTTCATCTTCACATTGAGCTTATTTACAAAGCCAAGGAGCCTACATCGATGCTCGCACTTCAAATTTCAACATGTTATGCTCTTGTATAACCTTCCTAGCTCGAACCTTGAAACCGTCCATTAGCCCCGCCTATGTTCTAAACTCACATGGCTATCTCCCTATAAGCTACTCTTGTGATCAAACTCACATCGACCCTATGAGATTTTCTATTTGGTTAAGCTATGTTATTATGGTTATTTGAACACCTTGCATCAAGCAATGAGCCAAGCCCATCCGATTATGCCACTCCATGTTATACACTACTCATCAAAATTAGAATTCAATCATCACCATGCCGACTACATTTGCGATCTCAATCTTCATCATTCCATATCTGCCGACAACTATGCAGTTACCAGGGGATCACTTTTTTTTGGGAGGTGAAAAATTTCCGATGACTTGGTTGTGTACCAAAAACACATTCTTGTCACACGATCTTTCCCAAAACTCCCACTTGTTGGAAAAACTCCTAGGCAGCCCTGATATGTTGGCTCAAACCAACTCAAAGATCAACTCATTGTTTTCCCATGAAAATTTTCCCCCATGAATGAATATTCCATCTCGAGATTCTCGATTGTTGTTTTCCCATGCACGACATGGCCTCCACACCATGTAAGTCTGAAATGGGGTACTTGGGTTTTCAATACCATTTTTCCCACGTATCATTTGGTGACTTGGCTCTTCTTGTCTACTTTTCCACCGACTCAAACCTACTCATGCTCCACAACTCACTTTATTCTAACTTGGATGAACCTTACACAAATCTCTCCCTTTTGACGTAACTGTTAGCTCATCACTCTAAATATCGATCTAAGCTCATGGGTCTAACTCTTGCTAGTTCCTAAAAAAACTCAACCTTGAGTCATAACTTGCCCTTGTTGAGTTCAAACTCGATGCATTGAGATGTTTATTAGCTCGAAACCTCCATGTTCAACTAGCTCGCCCAAGCTAAAAACACAAGACTTTAGACAACTAGCTCTTATCATATAAACCTAGCTTGCCAAGCAGCTCGCCAAGCTACTTGGTGAGCTAATTTATCATGATACTATGATCTCCAAACTGATTTTCACCATGATTTTAATTATCTTGGGCTCTTTCTTGAAACCTAGAGAGTCATGGAAACCTGATAAGATCTCCTAAAGGTAAATTATTGATTTGATCATTTTATCTGCATTGACTAGAAGTGGGCCTCTAGGCCAATTTTCTTGTTCTGTGCAATCCATGAACCTCTAAGACCAATCAACCCAAAATGACCTCAAAATTTCCTGAGACACTGTAAATGTCCCTAAAGCACAAAATTTTACATGTAATATCCCGGTGTTTCATAAATGGATCTTCCAGAGTTCAAGGTACCCCTATTATCTAATTTTCCTCCCGAGGTAAAATTGATAACATTTTTAGTGACCTCTCGGGGATGCTTTCCTGATAAGCATGATTCTAGTAGCCTTAAGTCATCCATTAGGCATGGAGTCAATAATGGAATCTTGAAAATGATTTGATCTTCTCATGATACATCTTGAAATATTCTTGAGCATTGCCAATCTTTGACTTCCCTAGAATGTTGGGCATGAGGTAACTTGTCATCACCAATCCAGCACTATGATAATTCTTCATCGGGAACTCCTCATGCTATGATTATTTACTAATGCACAACTTTTATTTTGGTGGATGGAATCTGGAAACACAACAACAAACATAACACAAGAATACCATAGACTATGATAAAAGGAATGATGATAAATCTGAAATATAAGTGTAAATTATAATATCAACATGAAATTGTTACAATCTCACCCATGAGGTACTTCAAGTGTTACTGACTTCACTTGCCTTCCAACAATAACTATGGGAGAAACTTCACAATTACACCTCTTAATGGCTTCTTTAACACACCTTCAAAATGATGGCTTCCTTTACACACTTACTCATACAATATTTCTCTCTACTTCCTTCTATGCTAAATGAGGGTGGCCTCTTTATTTATAGGAATCCAGGATTATCCACCCTATCTCTAATATAGGATAGGAAATCTCTTCCGACCAATCATATTCCATGCCTAAACTCTTACCTTTACATGTAGGCTTATCTTCTAAGATAAGATAAACCTTATCATCTCACATGGGTTCCACCTTTTTAGACTTTTCTACAAATAAAATACACAAAATATTTATGACATCACTCCTTTTCCTTATTACAAATATAATATTTTTAATTCCTAATCATGTAGACCATACTTCTCTACTTATCCCAACTTTGACATTTTAAAATTACCGGACCACTTACGACAAATATTTACTTTTTACAACATTCCTATTGTACTTTAACTATTACTTGTACTCTACATCATTGGCGATAAGCCGCATGATTCGATGGCCTTAAGTTATCTTCTATTGGACACAACTACTAATTATACTTAACAACATCATATTCCTAATACATACATTAATAAAATAGAAATTATGGAGGAAAATTTTAATGTCAACAGGCATGACACTAAATCATTGAATGCTTGACATCTATGGAACACTACAAAATTTTGAATGAAGTAGATGTTGAATTAGGGATATCATGAAACTCTTATTGAAACTTGAACCTTTCCTTGAAAAATTTCAATTCGACCTTCGACACATCGTGTAAGAGCGATAACATAAAACAACACACACTTTGGCCCAAATCAAAACCATACATGCCTCATTTGAAACATGCAGGGTGTGTAATGTACTTATTCTACTGAAAGTAAACCTATTCCTAATCTATGCTAACCGGAAGCACATATGAGCTAAACAAACCTTGAAACTAGTTGTGTAAAATAACTCCCTTTCCTCACAATGGGCAGCCATGCAGATGATTTGACAATGGACATGGCTGAAAATGATAGTGAAAAACTAGAACAAGCCCAAATCTTCACCTGGTCCACCAAGGCATCAATTGGGAATAGAAAGAATGCCTCTTTTAGTTTCTCTAAATTTTTCCTGTAGAGGCATTGCAATTGATCCTCGAATTTTGAAACTCATCCTCACATTCTGAAATGAATGTGACTAGTTCTAAATTCTCCTCTAGCTTCAATGAAGCCAAATACCTTATGGGACATGGTCTAACCCATTGAATATTCCTGCTGCTCTAAACTTCAACTTTAACAAGAAGGTCTAGCTGAAGACATCCTTCAAAATTATGGTTGTTCACGACATGATTTCCCTCTTGTTTCCCATTCACAAATAACTGATCATCCTTGTGAATAAATGGTATGAAAGTGATGTCTTCTTCATTCCCATTTTCCTCCTTGGAAACAAGGAGTTCTTCTACAACATGCAACTCCTTTGGATTGTTTGCAGTTTCTAATACCGAATCACTGCAAATGTTTAAAATGTGTTGCTCATGTAATAATTCCTCCTCCATCAACTGGTTCATCAAATAAATTAGATTCCCCAATTGAGAGCAAGAAATTCTCAATGATAACATCTCTTTTAAATTCTTCGAAATTGTAATAGCTTCTTCCATGTCTTCTTTTGAGGAAACAAGCCTTTTGTATTGGAAAAGAGGTAATGGGAAAACCAAATTACCCAGTTCTAGAGGCTCCTGTTCAATGAGACACTCCTCCAAATCTAAAAACAATCTACTTCTCCAATTCTTGGATGTTGTAAGGTTTCAACTTCCCCCTCTAAGGTGTTATCTATATTGAGAATTTGTTCTTCATAACCTTCCTCATCCTCAAGAAAAAAATTAGAAAGTTCAAAATCATCAAAACAATCCAAATTTTGAGAAGGTAGAGAGGAGAAAGGATCGAAACCTTTTGTATGACCTCATCTACATTAATGACCATTGAATCTACCTTAGTCTCATGAAACTCCTTGTGGCTAATTGTAACATCTAATGATGACCTTGAAAGCTATTAAAACCCTCCAAAAGTGCTGCAAGTCCTTGACATGCATGAAAATTAGGATCATTGCACTCACTAGAACTACCTTGTACACTTGAGAGTTTTTCTTCTTTGACTTGCACATGCTCTTCTCCTAGCAGATTTGGAGTTGGATCTTGCTCTTCTACAACTGGTTTTACCAATTGCAGTAATTTGACCTCCTCTGAAGATATGGAACCAATATGGATACTACATTTTGAATAGGTAGACTGTTGGTCTTCATCCTTCACTCTAGATTTGTTTTTGGTACAAAACTAGTTTGTTCCATCTATTTCGATCTTCAACCTCTATAGAAGGTTTAGTTAGGAATGAAGTTTTCTTGATGTTAAGTTTTGCAGCCCACTCCTTCAATTTATTTGCAAGCTCTTCCTTACTAGTCTCCTCAACCATATACTCCTCCCTTTCACTCATTTCTTGATGATGCTCCTCCCAAAATGGGTTTGGGACTACAAGAGGAGGGGTGGGTTGGGATTCAACTGATTCCCTCACTGTTTGAGGAAGTGGAAGAGATTCTACTTCTTATCTTGATGGCCCTTGTAGAAAAGAAGGAATTTTAGAAGAACGAGGCATGGAAGATTCATGATGGAATGGAGGAATAGAAGATGAAGTAGTGAATTCCACCATAGGGGTAACAACTGAAGGTTAGGATCATGGGGCTCAAGTTGAAATTGCATGGATGGAAACATAGAAAGAGGGTTAATATGTGGTAATGTTGGGACCTCCCATTGACATGATTGACTAACATTATATTTGTGAGTACCCCTCTTCTTGATCCATTCTCCAACTTGAGTCATTGTATTGATTATGAATTGAAGATTTTGTTGAGGATTAAGCTCACATGGTATAGGGCCAGTCCATGGGTATGGAATGTTGAAGCCAATCTGGGCTGCCTTTGTCATTTCATTGATCCTTATTTGCACCATGTTATACTCCAAATCTTGAACCTTCTTTTGCAAGTGGTCTTCTTTAGGTGTAGGATAGATTCTAGAATCTGCATGCCATTGTCCTTTAGTAGCCCCCAGTTTGGTGGATGACCAAATTGATCTACATCTTGCTCATGTGGACATGCATGCTCAAACTGATATCCATCATGAAACCGGTCTGGAGGTGGATTATAATATCCTAAGATGGAAAGAGTTTCCGTTGTTGCAAGTGGGAATCCCACTGTGGAAATGAAGCCATGATTGCGCCGCTTCATGAATGAGAGAAGAATGGAAAGATATGTAAGAAAAATAAATGGAAATGGGTAAAATGAAAGTCTACAACATAGAGAGTGGGTTACTTTGACCAATGGAGTTTTTGGTTGTGTTTGGGAATTCCTCCTTAGGATGAAATTTCACTACTGAGCAAAACAACTTAATGAAATGAAGTGAACATAATACACACACCTATGAAAGATATGACTTTAGTGGTCCCAATGGGCGTGCCAAAAATGTTAGTGTCAAATCACCGCACCCTCTAAATGGAAAAAATGTGAATAACACATTTGGTGTGATTGGGTAACATGGGATCACCTCTCAAGCTGTGGGACTTGGACTCAAGGTGAACCTTCGAGAAGGCTGAATTCCTCTTCCTAAACTAAGTGTTGTACTACTCCTAGTGCAATAAAATGGTTATCTAGACCTATGCTAAATTTTTCATGGGTTTTAGGGAAAGAGATTTGGAAGAAATGAAACTATACTAGGGATGGTGATGCACCAAATAAAGGGTGTTTCTAGACTCAGGAAGGGTTAATTTGAAGAGGGTGTTGTGCACCACAAGACAACTTCACTTACTGCAACTTAGAGAGGGTAAATGGTAGAGAATTGACTAAAAATCATTTATTCCCTTTGTTATACTTCAATCGGACAATGATATATTAGTCTTCCGGTGAATAAGGATGAACTTTGAGAAGGGTGAAAATGCACCACAATTGAACGCATGTAATAATCCACCACTTGATAAACACAAAACTCTAAGAACTTGCAATAGAAACTTAAACTTGCACAATGTACCTGCAAGCATGAGAAAGGCACAAAGAAGTATAGAAGGATGAAAGGACCAAGATTAGTCACAAAACACACACTTTTATTACTTCAACAACATGCATAATGCATCATACATTTAGAAGAGGCAATGGTTGCCATTACAGTCTTGAAAGGAGGCTTGAAATTTCCCTCAACATACAAGAACAACTTGCAGAAGGAGGATTCTTGAAAAATATACACTTGTCTTAGAAGTCTAACTTGTCCAACCTATTGGAATGAGCTTCCAACTTACATTTATAGAATAATTCTATGAGAGAGAAGAGGAAAAGTAATAAATTCCTTCCTAAATTGAAGGTACATGATGGTTCATTTATTACAAAGTTAGTTGAACCACTTGAGAAGCTTCCATCATGTGTCATTAATGCCTAGTTTGACTTAATCTTCTCAATTAATTAAAGGAATATTTAAATAAAATATTTTAATAATAATAATAAATATTATTATTAAAATATTTAAATAAAAATATTAATTTAATAAAATTATGGTGGGCCCCCCTTAGGATTGGTTTGCATTGAAGGGGTTCCATGTGAAATGGTAAAAAAATATCCCAATTAAGTGATTGACTTGCACCAAGCCAAATCACCAAGTTGGGAGATGAGCTCCTCCATCAAGCTTGCTCTCCACCACCGTGACCGAGCTTTGACTATTCTTCTTGAGCTCCATTCCCACCTATCTCTTCCATTGAATTAACGCCCTTGATTCCTTGGCTCACGCGATCCTTGAACTCGATGTCCGGTCCTCCATGAGCTCATCCCGGTGAGTTGTTTCAAATGGATCCCTCTTTATGAATCTCTAGATCCTTTATTATTGCGAACTCAACTTTGCACCGCTAACCGATTAACTCGATGGATCATCCAAGCTCCACCCACATTTCCTTGGCTCGACACTAACTATCATCAATGAAGCTTCCACCAACTCGAGCCCCTTTTCCTTCACATTGAGCTATGTATCACTTGACCGGGCCTTGAATCACCTGAAGTTATCAAGCTCGCTGCAAGCTCCACCTATAAAACCAAGCCACCATAAACTAGGTTGTTTCATATTTACACCAAGCTCCAACCAAGAGTTCATAACCTTTCCATTCAAATTCCTCTACATCACCGTGACTCACCCGTATCTACCATGATTGAGCTCATCAAACCGAGGTCAAGACATTCTATCCAAGAAACTCATTTTTGAATTAGGGAAACTCAAAGATTCGATGAAGATCTCAACTCTAATGAGTTCAAGGTTTTCCGCAATTGAGTTTATTTCCTTTGTATGACCGCCAAGCTAACATCAAGTTGGTTACCACTCGAGTTGAGCCAACTCCTATTATGTAACAAGCTCGTGCTTGGTGAGCCAAACAACCAGATTCGGTTGAGCAACTCTAGTGTTTCTCCCAGTGCATGTGAACCTATCAACCGAGTCATAAAATGCCTAACGATCTTGGTTTGAGCTACTCACCAACTCGATTCTTCCTCATGGGTCTACTTGACTTGTCCTCCATGTAAGCTCTCTTCGACCTTTGCTTAGTGAATGGCTCAACTCTGTTAGTTGAATATTTCATGCAAGCTTTATGACACGAGCTCTCCTCAAATCATATTCAACTCCTACTTGGTATGAGCTATTTTATGCATACTCTCCATATAGCTTGACATCTTTCCATTTTTGAGCTTGTCATGTTTTGATCGAGCCACTCATCTTTTTGAGCTCCTGACCTCCTCGAGCTCATGATTTGCTTCTTAAGTTTAACGTCACACCGTCTCGAACTTATTATCTCAACGGTTTAGTGCCCCAAACTTGGTCCATTCACATTTGTGTATGCCATGCTTACACCTCCAAGCTTGGCTAATGACTCTATACATTTCTAACCCTTCAAAGTCTCGATGCAATCATACGTTAAAATATCCAAATGGCTCGATAACAAAGATCTTGGCTCGCTTCATTCACGAGCTCCACCTCGTGTCAAGTTGGCTATGTTTTCATTTTCCATGAATCTCCCTCCATGAACTCAGGCCACTTCCAAAATACAAGCCAAGACGTGAATGTTGAGCTACACTTGTTTTCCCATGAGCACAAGCGACTCGACTCACTAGACGACTCCCTCTACATGTAACTTCAAAAGCTACATTCTAGCTCACCCAAGCTAGTTTCACCATGGTCTTCTTTGAGCCATTTTACTCCTTTTCTTGAGTTGCGAGCTCCCTGCATTCTTTTACCTAACTCGCTAAGTCTCAACATTAGTTATTCCATTGGCATCAAGGTGATTTCATCTTCATAGTCGAGCCTATTTGTAAAGCCAAGGAGCCCGAATCGATGCTCACACTTCAACTTTCACCATGTTATGCTCTTATATGACCTCTTGAGCTCGAACCCTAAAACCATCCATTAACCCTACCTCTATTTTCTAAACTCACCTGGTTATCTCTCTGTAAGCTACTCTTGTGATCAAACTCACATTGACCCTCTGAGATGTTCTATTTGGTCAAGCTATGTCACCATGGTTCTTCGAACACCTTGCATCAAGTGATGAGCCAAGCCCATCTCGATTAGGATGCTCCATGTTATACACTACTCACATCAAAAATCAAAATTCAATCATCACCATGCCGACTCGGCGATCGCAGCTCGATCTTCATCGTGGCATATCTACCGATAACTATGTAGAGTTACTACGAGATCATTTTTTTGTGGGAGGTGAAAAATTTCCTGATGACTTGGTCATGTACCACAAGCACATTCTTGGTAGTGATCTTTCCCCAAATTCCCACTTGTTGGAAAAAATCCTGGGCGGACGACATGTTGGCTCGACCAACTCAGAGATCAACTCGTTGTTTTCCCATGCAATTTTTCCCGCCATGACTATTCCAAAGGTCGAGAGTTTGATTGTTGTTTTCCCATGCACGACATGATTTCCACACCATGTAAGTTTGAAATGGGGTACTTGGGTTTTCAATACCATTTTTCTCACGTATCATTTGGTGATTTGGCTCTTGTTGTCTACTTTTCCACCCGACTTAAACTCCGCTCATGCTCATGACTCATCTCAACTCAGATCCGCTCGAACTTACAGAACTTGCCATTTTGACATAGCCCGAGCTGACCATTCTAAAGCTCTATTTGAGTTCATGGGTCTAACTCTTGCTAGTTACTTTAAAAACTCACCTCAAGTGAAACCCACCCTTGTTGAGTTCAAAATCAATGCATTGAGATGTTTATTAGCTTAAAACCTCCATGTTCAACTAGCTCGCTCGAGCTAAAAACACAAGACTTTAGACAACTAGCTCTTATCATATAAACCTAGCTTTTCGAGTAGCTCGCCAGAGCTACTTGGTGAGCTAATTTGGCTTGGTGATACTATGATCTCCAAACTGATTTTCACCCTGATTTTAATTGTCTTGGGCTCTTGCTTGAAATTGGGAGAGTCATGGAAACTGTAAGATCTCCTAAAGGTAAATTATTGATTTGGGCATTTTATCCAATTACCTAGAAGTGGGCCTCAGTGCCAATTTTCTTGTTATGTGAAATCCATGAACCTCCAAGACCAATCGACCCAAAATGACCTCAAAATTTCCCAAGACACCGTAAATGTCGCTAAAGCACAAAATTTTACATGTAATATCCCAAGTGTTTCATAAAAGGATCTTTTGGTTCTAGGGTATCCCCATTATCCAATTTTCCTCTTGGGAAAAATTGGATAACAATTTCTTGATAAAACTCCTTCTCGCATAAGGTCCGGATACTTTACATGTAGTACCTCCTCCTTAGTAATGGTAGGCTTTCATTTAGAAACTCCTTGATGCACACACATGACCACACCATGTGTAGTAATATTCATAGGTACCAACTCGGGATCCAATGCTAAATTTGACATCCACGATCTTCCATGGTGCATTGTACTCTAACCATTCCCACACCCTTATCTTGTTTTTGCTTCTTACTCAAATGTTCATACAAGTTTGGGAATTATTCATAGTTATGGTTCTTCTGTAGAAAGAACAAACAATGTTTTGTAAACACTTGTGCTGTAATGATCAGGAGATCCACATGTATAACATGTTCCATGAGGGAAATCACTTCTTCCACTGCCACGACCTTGGCCTCTGAATCCTCCTCAGTAACCTCAACCTCTACCATGGCCTCCATCGAGCACCCTAATTATGATCATGGTCATGATGCTCACCATTCTCCTTAGAGTTATTTAAAATGTTAATATGTCATACATCAATATCAATGGCATCATGAATCTAATCAATCAACCTGCGATCTTCAATATCATGAGTAGTAGACCTGCAAAATCTTACGGTGAAAGGACACATTGTTTCTTATCACATGTTACAACAATGGGCACCAACTTGAATCATGTGGTCCAAGTGGAAAATCTCACGGTCCAACAACAAGGAGCACACTAATTTACAAGGAAAACTATCCTTAGTATTCCCTTCCACTTCACAATCATGCACTGATCCCACTTGTATGTCTCATACACCAAATTAGTTGATAATTTCTCCAATTGTTTAACCATTACTGCAATCTAGGATTTCAAGAATGAGCTCACTCCATTGTTTACACTACCTACTACCTTAACACATAGAGTTTCTTCAAGTGCCTCGTGCAAATTTGTATAAGTCTTATGTGAAAGCACTCTTCTAAAAGGCATGATCAGTCCTCCAACAAACCACTAAGCATGCTTTGACTCGCATGTATGTCATAATATAACTATGAAAAAAGGGTCTTGAATCATGCATCATATTCCCATACACTCTCAGTGGTGCCTTGCTTGATTTCCTTAAGTGCACTTATGCTTTTCTGCTCAAACTCAAGGATATAAAATTATTTCAAGAAAGCATCCTGCAACACGATATAATCTACACAAGTCTGGTCCAGATCAAATTTTTGTACTAGCTATGCGTGCACCCTTGCAATGTAGTTGCAAATTGACTTACCTTGCACTCTGGAGCTATAATACCCTTTGCACGCCATAGTATCTCACACATATGCATGTGCTTAGCTGTATCTTCTATCCCTATGTATCCTAGGAGTCCGAGAGACATTTCCATATAAATTTGCTAGGGTTGGTGCGTAGCTTTCCCACCGAGATCCGAACACGGATTTCCTCCTATGTTTCCTCTACCTCCAGAGCCATCAAACCTACCAATGCCCGAGCTACCTAATCCTCCCGATCCTCCTCTAGAAGTAGGAAATGGATCACAAGATGTAGTGCTTTTTGTTACAATGATTTTGCTAAATTGAACACTCACAGAGTCTATGAAGTTGTGCCACTTCCGGATGTTATGCCAACATTCTGCATGCCCACATTTTATGCTAATGACCCGCAACAAAATATACCTCCAAATAGACCTCCAACAACATAGATGATGATTACACCTCCATAGATGAATAATCTCCTTGATTAACTCTATCCACCACAAGTCTACTTACCACAATAGCTTGCTTACTATTAACTACATGTATAAATGTAGTAAAAAAAAAGCGCAAAGGCTAAGTTACAAGGTAAGATCAAAGGCGCACCCATGGTTCTCAATCTTTCTTCAAACGTGTCGTCATCCAAAGACAAAGATGGTTCTCTACCATGCTTTCCCAAATGGAGGAGATCCAGATGCTCTCGGTCTATGTCCTCTATGTGAGCTCTAAATCCTTCATGAGCCATCTCCCTCCACAACACAAGATTTCTTTCCACGATCTTTTGCTGCTTCTCTAATTACCTCTCACACACTTCATTAAACTTAATCCACCTTTCTTCTCTCTTGTCTCTCTGCCACTAGATCTGCCATCTTCCACAACACTGCTCTTACCCCCACGCTTTGGTGGAGTTTAGCTAGCCATATGCTTCTCTTCCAAATCCAAGGTCATAACAAAGATCTTAATTTCCAAAGGAACACCATGCAAGTAAGATCCTCTGGTTCACGCATAAACTAGAACTCAACAACTTCTTCGGACAAGAGTAGGTAGAAACTATGTATTCATGTATATAGTTGTTCAAAACACCATGGAACCAATGATCCACAACACATGTCCAAATTAGATCTGTATCATATAAGGCTTGAAATTCTTCCTCAATCCAAACAAGCGTGCGAAACCTCTAATTCCTCTTATACGTGTGAGCAACCAACCACTCATATAGCTCTATAGGAAAATAACAAAGAATGTCTCATACAAATCGTCATATATATTCTATTCAACCCATGTGCATGTATTAAATTCAAGTCCAATGCTAAATATGTGAGCATACTCTTCTTCTAGATCATTTAACCCCTCTTCAATACTAACCAAGGTCGGTTAGTACGTCTTCATCATGCAACATCTTTCCGAGAAAACTAAAAAGAGGTCCCGACAATGGAACTAATGATGTAGCCTAGATTTTACCACCAACAACCCAAGGCATGCTGACACATCACTCAACCTAAATTGAGTGCTCACCCAAAGTGCACAAGGGTACCAGGTCCCTCTTTAGAGAATCTTGTTCAATATGTTAGCATGATTGAATGTATATTTCATATCCATAACAAATAATCTAATACTCCATAGTGTGTAAACCAGATCTAGTCCTTTACCATATGAAGGAATAATTAAACAATTACTATAATTAGATTTACCATACAAGATCCATGCTCGATATATCCAACACCAATATCCAACCAATAATATCCATTATATTAAATATTGTAAAACATAGAAGCTTCATACATACATAACCCAATCTCCATAGTCATGTGCACTAATAAACTCGCATCATAAAACTATAATAACATTGAATTGTCTAAAGCGTGCAAATCAATGCATATTTAAAAGGGTGGGGAATTTCCCTTCACCACCCATGCACCTTCAAAAATAGGATACATGCTAATAATAGCCATGCACCTTTACATGAGAATACAAAAGCATGCAAGCTGCTAATAATAGATTATCTAATAACACGAGATGTAGCATAATCCTATTATTAGCTCCAAAACTCTGCATGGTGCTCGATCTTCTACTAGTCCTAAAGTAGACTTTGTGTATTCTCCAAGTCTTCGATAAAACATGTTCTTCACTCCATGTATAAAATTACATTCATATGCAAAATGGCTAAGTTCGATTTCAAACTATTTTAGGCATGCCCTATTTTTCTATACTTTTGCGGGCTCCTGCTTGCCCAATCCTACCGCGATTTCATATTTAAGCTATATTTCATCAGCTCAACACCTTCAAAAGGAGTCAATAATCCACTAATAAACCACTTTGTGTATTTTCTTTGGGATGGATATCATAAGAAAACTTTAACAACAAAGTTTTAAAATGTGTGTCATACTCCCTTACACTCTCAGATAAACCATGCTTAATGTCCTTAAGCACGCTGATACTCTTCTACTCAAACTATGGAATATGGAACTCAACTAGAAACACAAAGCAAAAAGCATCATAATCTACCACAGTCTGATGCGGGTCATACTTTCTGTACCAGCTATGTGCATGCCCTTGAAGAGTAGCATCAAACTTGTATCTAGAGCTTGAATCAGTTGATCATGAAAATAACACGATTATTTTCTACACAATATAATATATTTTTATATATTCTCACTATATCAAAACATTTAGAGATGATTACAAATATATAGGAAAAGGATTTCCTATAATTAGGGAGATAGAATCTCCACTAATATCTCACCTCAATCTAACAAACGACTAACGATATATTGTTATAACAATATATCTCAACAACCTATATCATAATATTGTTTATAACAATATTACTATCAAATATTAATTAACAAACCAAACCTATATTAGTGAGTTGTTTATTAACAACATCACTATTACAATAGTAATTACATTTCTACATTTACGTAATTACTAACACCCCAAATGTAAACATTAATTTCCTAACATTCCCCCTTAATGTTTACATGGTAGCAAAATAAATTTCACACTTCCTCTATAGCCTACCACCTGTGCTTGCTCATGATCTTGGTACAACACTCGAACTGAAGGTAGAAGAAGGAACACATCAACTTCTTATCAACCATGCTTGGGAATCATCCGACGAGGATGGGAACACAGGAATCATCTTAGCAACCAGTCACTCTAGAGGAAACATCGATCTAACAGTGTGGGAACTCAAGCAAGAACACATCTGAATAACCTTCAATGGTTTTCTAGAGGCTAACCACAAACCTAGGTATGAATAGGAACACATCTGACTATTTAACCTCTTCAAGACTCATGATGTTGCATTTCATTGTGCTATCTATTCTTCACTATGTTATTACATTAAGGAATTATGTAGGAATACTCACATACACAAGTGAACATGAACATACCACATTTGTTCTTATTTTTCATACGTTGAAATCCATACCAAACTTAAATTTTGAAAATTGTACATTAGAAATTGGAAACATGAATGTACTACAAAGCATGTACTATGAAATCATTGAAGCACACAACCCGAAAGCAAACTCACACCACAAAATTCCACCACACCTGATATGCCTCTTGTCATTGGTTGGTGATGAGAGTCGTTGATCGACCTCAACCTTTGATGCCTCCATTCTCTAACAACATGTTATTCACTCGAGAAAATTGGACGTTAAAGATCAATTGAATTTGTCTTTTAAGGATCATTTGAAAATTCCCACTTCAAATTCAAACTTGGACATCGAGTTACACCAAAATGTGTCCAGGATTGACATGCGGTAATTTTTTTAAATTTTAATAGACTTTTTATAATGACTCGACAACAAAATTACTAACACAAAATGATCACATTTGATGACTAAAACAATACTTTTGACGACAACTCAAAAAGTTGACATTGACGACACTTTTGACTCTATGAAAAACAAAAAAGACAACTTTGATATTCTTGACAACACAAATACTTTTCTTTTAACGACTCAACTATTTAGATATTTTACAAGAATTTTGTCGATGACACTAAATGACAACAAATACACAATTTTAATAACAACTTAATAAATGGTTGGAAGGTATTTCTAAATACTAAGTATATATTTTCACAAAATATGAGAGACATAAAAACCTAAGCAAATCTTAAATACGAAACTATTGCACCCTCACGAGCTTCTATGTTTAAATAATTATTGATCCTAGAACCGTGTGGAGGTGAATCCTTTTTCTCTAGTTGCACACACGTATGAGAAGGTGTATCTTCCACCCATGTCCTTCAATGCATTTTTGGTAGATTCCTATCACCACTCAGAGATATAACACCTTGCTTCTTTACAGATCCGATAAGTTAGAGAATAGTTCGATCGAGAATCAGGTATATCATGGTATTGAGAAACACAATCAACATACTCTTGTCACTTCCTCATAAGCACCCCTTCCCTTCTATCAAATTTAGAGAGGCATATCCTAGTAAAATCCACCATACAGTTGGTCACAAATAAGAGGGGACACCGCTCCAAGCAAGCTCACACAATGCATCTAGTTCAACAGTTGAACCTGATAACTCCTTAACAAACTTAACAATGCATGTTGAATATGTTGATCATTCAATAGATCACCGATGTGATGTTCTATGTAGGAGAATGCAGGTCTATGATGCATGGGTAGGATTGACGTCAAAGAGGATTGATGCCATTGCTTTAGATTCCTCAAGTACACCGATCATGAACTTAAAATGCAATGATCAAATTTTTAACAATACGTGTGTCCATATTTCTCAAATGTTTTTATGAATAAGCCCATGCAACATGGTGCACACTCAAGAATTTATTTAGATACAGAAATATCCACACACGCAATCTACAAACTAGTAGTAAAAGATACCAAGACAATAATATGAATACCTCATAGACGGGACAACAAAGAATACTAATTTCCATCAATGATTTTTATTCCATCGTAGGCATATGAAAATAGATTGTTCTAATACCAAATATAGAGCTCGAATCAATTGATCATGAAAATAACATGATTATTTTCTACATAATATAATATATATTTTAATATATTCTCACTATATCGAGCATTCGAGATGATTACAAATATATAGGAAAAGGATTTCCTATAATTAGGGAGATGCAATCTCCACCAATATCTCACCTCAATCTAATAAACGACTGACAATATATTGTTATAACAATATATCTCAACAACCTATATCGTAATATTGTTTATAACAATATTAATATCAAATATTAATTAACAAACCAAACCTATATTAGTGAGTTGTTTATTAACAACATCACTATTAAAATAGTAATTACATTTCTACATTTACGTAGTTACTAACACCCCAAATCTAAAAATTAATTTCCTAACACTAACTCTATTTCCTATTTGAGCACTGTGATTCCTTTAGTACGCCATAGCAGCTCACACTTGTTAAAATGTTCTAATGCATGTTCAATACCCATATATTATAGCAAGTGAAGAGACATCTCGTAGTAAACTTGATGTGGTTGATGAGGGTCTAGACCTTTCCCACCAGATCTAGAACTAGAGCCCCCACCAGTATTTCATCCACCTCTAGAACATTCCGATCCTCTTGATCCCGAACCTCATGACCCTCCCGATCCTCTTGTAGTAGGCACCAAACCAGTGGATGTACTTCCTTGTGTCTCAACTGTAGTGCTAAAATGAACTCCCATGGTCTACGAAGTTGTAGTACTTCCAAACATATTTCCAATATTTTACGTTCCCACACTTTGTCCTAATGACACACCTAAAAATATTCCTCCAATCAAACCTCAAAACAATGACATCATCTGTGCTACCATAGGTGTATGTGTTATCTGATGCACTTTTGAATTTACTTGTAAATTATACCTAATTGTCTCTACTTACTTACCAATACTAGCCTTCTTCTCAATGACTACTTCTAGAATTGGAACACCATGTGCAAGGGCTAGGTCGCCAAGTGGGATACGATGTGCACCTTCCATCCTCAATCTTTCCTCCTCGATGCAATCTCATCCAAAGTGAAGGGTATTCTCTACTACACTTTCCTAAGTGTGTGAATGGTGACACTTTAGCTCCATGTCTTCCACGTGAGATTCAAATCGTTCTGAAGCCACCAACCTCAAAAACTCCCAAGACTCCTTAACACCGCACTTTCTCACCAATTACCTCTCTCATACCTCATTATAATTGAGCCATATTTTCTCTCTCCTTCGTTTTACTTCTAGGTAGCCATATTTCACCACATCTTCTCCTGCCCTTGCTCGTAGTGGTGGTTTTATCTAGCAATAGAAAGTTTCTCCAAACTCATTACCACAAATAAGAACTTAATTGCCAAAGGAATAACGCACAAGTAAGACCCTCTGGGCTCACGTAAGAATTCAAACTCAACAACTTCTAGAAAAGAATACTTAGAGATAACGTACTCCAAAGTATAACTACAAAATACACCAACCCACCAACGATCTACATTGTGAATGCAAGCTTCATCTACATCAAACAAAGTTTTATAATCTTCCCGTGTCCAAACCCTCGAACTATAACCCCATATTTCTTTGATGCGTAGGTTGACAACCACTCGTATAACTCTATTGGAAAAAGGATGAAAAACGTATCATAAAGCTCATGATAGAGATGATCTTCCACCCACTTGTGTGCATTAAAATCAGGTCCGAACCATATCTCCATGCAAACTGATCTTGTCCATCTTCTACCCAAATTTCAATGCTCTCAAGATTCAATTGGTATGCCATCTACATGCAATATCTTGACAAACAATTTGATATTAGGTCCCTGACAACGGAACCAAAATGTATTCACTTATTTCCACCAAGTTTCCTAGGCGCGATGGAACTTCATTTAGATAGATTTGAACGCTCACCCAAAGCATGTGAAGCTACTAGGTCCCTCTTTTTATTCGGCTTGAAAAGATGTTAGCATGCTTAACTAGAAAGATAACTAGAAAGATCCATAATCACCCATGATAATTCATTACATACATTCAATTGGAAACACACATAATAAGGAAACATATCAAGTCAAATCAATACTAAGATCAATTACACCATCAAATCACCATACTCAGATACATAAATTACCAAAATCCAACCACAATTATCCATTAAATAACCAAAAGGATTACATAAAAGAAGATGAATACATAATAATAGTCACTAGAGAGTCATGTGAGCTCGAACATCGAGCAACATAAATCTATTTCATCATGGGTTCATACATGGTATCCAAAACTATGCAGATCAACTAATATATATAGGGGTGGGGAATTTCCTTCACTACCCTTACATATCACAATAGATTGCATGCTCAAAATAGCCATGCACTAGCACTTGCATGCTTTTACAAAATTGCTAATAATAGATTAATGTATAAATACAATATAATTTAGTCCTATTATCGGTCATGCAATTTATGCATGGCCTTTGATCTTCACTCTGGTCCCAAAATAGCTCTTGCTTATCTCAGAAGTCTTCTTGACTTTATCTTTACACGGCTGTACTCTAACCACTTTTCCTATTTTTAGCCCGTGACATGCAAAATCAGCTAAGTCTTGGAACTAATTTTCTTGGGCACACTCCACTTCAATCAACACTTGAGCACACCTTCATGCCACCTTTTCATGCCCTCTCAATAATTAGGAAATTTGGCCAACCCAATAATTTATTAGTACCTATTGTGAGATGGAAGAAGTTTTTCTTTGTCGATTCATAGTCAACAATGACCCTCGAGTCACATATGATCATCTACCTAGCTTACATCAGGGAAAAACCAAACCTATCATTGATTACATTTTATGATTCAATGCTTGCATGCACCAACTAGTCTTCTAGCCTATTGAATTAGAGAAGCAGTTTATCTTCTGTCATGGTTTGATTCCTCCTTAAAACAATGATTGTAATATGACACATGTGAATCATTCACGATTTTATGCTATAGGGTCATTGATTTAGAATAAGATCTCATTACTACACATGTTATAGATCCTCCTCCTATTACTACTACTACTACATCATCTAGTTCTTCTCCACTCCCATATGTTGAGCGTCCTACATGGTCTTCATCTCCTCCACCTCGCAAGAAAGTTCAATCTACTCCATTACCTACATGTCCTCCATCTCCTACTCCATTTCAAGC
Organism: Taxus wallichiana var. yunnanensis; assembly: GCA_018340775.1. Lineage (NCBI taxonomy): Eukaryota > Viridiplantae > Streptophyta > Pinopsida > Cupressales > Taxaceae > Taxus > Taxus wallichiana. Next base: position 250,688,674 of record CM031241.1, on the reverse strand, counting down.
TACACCTCAGACTTTTACACCTATTTTGCAAGGACCATTACATTTTTACATCATGCTAGACCCCATGATGTGTTGTGTGCCTTGCTTGACAAGCATTTAATCCACTTACCTTCTAATCAACACCATCCACCACATTGCTTGCAAAACCAGCGTATGACAAAGCTTACTACAACTATCATTGTATCAATGGCCATAGGGACAATGACTGTTATGCCCTTCATGATCACTTGTAACAATTAGAATATGAGGGAAACATTTTATTTGGATTTCGCTCACATGAGCAATCTATATCTTCAATCCCTTGTAAGCATGTTTTTACTCTGGTTGAGTTATCTCCTTTAGCTAGTTCTAAGGTCATTTTCCATCCACCACCACAAGTTATTACTCATGCACGCTCTCCATCTCATCCATCCATCACTTGCACCATCTCATCCACCACATCATGCTACTACTTTGCACTTTGGATTCCATAACCCTCATCATTTTGGGGCATAAGGATATGTTTGGTGAATTTTATTGGTGGTTTGTTACAGGTGGATGCCCAATTCCCATTGGGAGGCATAAGTAGCTTCCCCCATAGTCCTTGCTCCTTTGGCTTGCATGATAAAGCCTGAGTTTTGTTTGAATGTTTTCAAATGCAGTTGTAAACTATTGTCTTGTGTTGAACTTGTGTTTTAATTTGATTATGCATGTTGAAAGAATGTTGTGTGTTGTGGAAGCCTATTGTTGCCATGGGTTGCTATCCATTTCTTATTGCATTGTGGTTGGGGCTCGGGGGCCAATGATGAAGGATGGATTCTCCTTTCATTGGATGTCTTGGTTGGGTGGAGAGCATTGCCTTTCCCCACTTTTGTTGTGATCAAATTGAAAGAAAAAGGAAACTTGGCATGTTGTTGTTCTGGAGCAGAAGAGAAAGATATTTGATTGTCCCTTGTGAAAATATTATATTGTAACCTTTCCCACTTTGATGTGGATGAAATTGTAATGTATTTTTTGAAGTAAAGATGTATGTAATTGGTTGTGAAAATGTATATTCGAAATGTGAAAGATATTTATATTTTGTTCTGTACATTTGAAGAAAGAAGGTGAAATCTGCTAATTGCATTCAAGGAATGGAGAATGTGAAGATGTATTTATTTTTGAATTAATAAAGAATTGCAAGACTTTCCCTCATATGCATTGTTGTGTTGAACTAGAATATCAAATTGTGATTGGAATCCCTATTTTGGAAAGTGGAAAAAAAGGAAGAAACACGTGGGATGTAATTGTATTATTTTGCTTTGTTTCAAATGTATGATTTTGGGAAGAGACAGAAACTAGATTCTTGTTTTAATGATTGATTGAAGAAGGAAAAACACTCAAGTATAGCATGGAATGAAGTCAATATTTCATTGTATGGAAAAAGAGAAAATTAAATCTTTGTTTGAAAGGAAGAAATGTATGTGGGAATAATACAGTATTTTGTATCTTTTTGAAATGTATAAAATCAAATTTCAGCATTGCATTTTGATTTAGAATGGTTTGTATAAATCACTTAAATGTAGTAGATTGGAAAGGAAAGGAAATTTCATACTTGGAAGTAGAAATGGAAATAAAATCCCTCAAGAAATTGATCTTTGTTGTAAATTTACAACTAAAAATAATTTAATTAAAATGCACAGTTTGAACTCGCACTAAATAACCAACATTGAAACATTGAAATCTAGCATGTTATGATATCATGCTTTCATTTTGACAAAGAACACTTAAGAAATAATTTAAAACATTGCAAAATTTAAGCCCAAACCTTTTCATAGTCATTTTCTGTCAATTGTTGGAAAAATGTAGATTGGAAATCAAGCAAGTAAAATTCACCTTCCTAAAACATCTTAAATCCTTCCTAGAACAATCCTCCATGTCTGTTTGGCATGTTGAGTGAAGGAGAAGATCAAATTGAACAAAATTTATAAGTTAGATTTTACCAGTTGGCTTTTTAAAATCCTGCAGAATGTTTTCTTAAAAATGACCCCTCAAACTTTATCAAAATGTAAAATTGATGATTTCTATGCAAAGAGGGCATCGAGATCTTTCCAGAAAGTCCTCATTTTCCAAAAATGAGCTTCCTAGAAAAATTATGGCCCTTTGAAGTTTTCCTTCCTTGGCGGAAAATTTGGGAAAATTTTCCTAGCGGGCCCATGGCCCAAAAATTTCCTTTTAAAAAAATCCTTAGAAAAAAAAATTTGAAAAATTCTTGGGGAAAATTTTTAAAAATTTCCTCCACCATCCCATAGCCAATCAAAGGCTGCCATGTGTCCTCACGGGGCAACGACATGGAGGTGTGACATCATTTTCTCCCTTGGGCCTTTTAAAAATTTTGGAAAATTTTACCTCTTTCCCCCATCGCCCAATCCCACATCCATCGGGTACTGCCATGTGGCAGCATGGGAGATAGCGGAGGGGGGGGTGGAACCCACGTGACCTTTTTGTTTTTGAAATCTTGTTTTTGGAAAAATTTGGAGTTGACCTCCATGGCCCCGCACTCCCACCCTCACCTTGGTGTAATCCCCTCCATGGATGCACGGACCCACACATGCCTCTTACCCCTTATCTCCCCCTCGGTGAAATCTCCCAAACTCTTCCACCACCCCACCCTTCCCTCACTTTCTCCCCCACTTGGCTAGTTGAGCCACGTGTCCCTGATGGACCCGTGGGCTGCAGGGCGCAATTTGGATTTTTCCTCCCACACAAGAATAAAATATCAACACCACCCCATGACCCGCCAACCCGACAAAGGGCCTTCTTCCCCACTCAACACGTGTCCCCTTGGGGAAAATTTGACTCCCAAGGCCCACCGGCCCATAAGGAGTTTTACAAGGAGTTAGGAGGACTTCTTTACATCATCGGAAAGGTGAGAAAATTTCCTATCCAATGGGAATGATTTAGGAAATTTTGAATGCGTTAAGTGTGAGAAAAATCAAGTTAAAACCCTGAGCCTGTTAGAGAGTGGGTATGGTGATAATTAACCCCTAACCTTATTGAACCTTCTAACCCTAAATTTTGACCTTGTGACCTCTAAGAATTGTTAGTAAAAGAAAAATATGTTCTAGTAGATCAGAATTGTCCTGGAACTTGTTAGTGACAATTGTGGTCTCATAACCTGTTGTAGACACTCTTAACCGAGTCCTGGGAGTGGGTAAGTAAGACTTTACTCTGATGATTTTAAATATGTATTCCTTTCCCCACTGTAATTTAACCTTGCTCTTGTCTTAGATCTTGTGGAATTAAATACCTTGGGTATTTAATTGTTTTGGGTCCCTTAACCCTAAAATTTTATTCAGGGAATATTTAGCTAAAATGTCAATGTAATCAGTGATTAATTTAATCCCTAAGGAGATTTGAGCTAGGTGTGGACTTATTACACTTGTTTCTTTATAATGTGGTATTAGTAATTATTATAATGGGAAAAGTTATCAGTTGAATTTAATTGTCCTTGAGACTTTGGTTGTTAACTCCTAACACCTTTAAAAAAAAAATAAAAAAACTCCATAATTTTGTAACTAAACCTAGGTTGTTCATGGTTCTCAAGTGGGTTGTTTTAGCGGGCATTACACTTGGTATCAGAGCAGTGGTTCAAAATCTTGGACCCTTGGGCACACTAGAAAACTTGAGACATGAACTGTAAACCTAGCACATTTTTAAATCTTGTTTGAAAATTGAAAGAGAAATAAGTATGAAGAAATATTACATTACTCTGTTCATTTGAACTGCCAGAATTAAAATCATAATAAAATAACAAGTTGTTTGAGTTGTTGTGCTTGCTTAGTGGCATTTTGTCTAAACCCAGGTAACTAAGAATGTCAGATTAAATTGATTTTTGGTGAAATTCTAGTATAATGGAAACTTGATTTAATTGTATGATGTGTTAAGCCCTTTGTTGAGACCCTCCTTTATTGATGTTGTTGGAATGATAAGTTATATGGTGTGATTCTTGTAGTAGGACAATAGTGGTTGTGTTCTGGGTCGGAAGAGTTAATTAGAAGTTGTTTAGAGCTTCCTTCCTTCAGTGGTTAGGAAAGAGGGTCTAGTTGTCAGTTTTCCATTTTGTTACCCATGTGAGAGAGTGGACATTAAGTCTAGGTGTCATTTTTGACCCAATCCTGAGTTGTGTCCTGGAACTAACCTCGAGGTAGAGTACCCCTATTGGTGGCCATGAAGGGTTGTGAGTGAATGTGGTGTTAAATTTTGTGTTTTACATTCGTAATCTTGTGATTATTTTATCAAGGACCAACATCTTATTTTATGATTGGATTGAGAAGCTCTGAGAATCTTTTATTTATTTATAATTTTTGGCAAGAATTTTCTAACTTTGCAATGTGGCTACTTAGCCACTTTTCTTGATTGCCGGTATTTCTTGGACTTTATTTTGATTAGTGACTCGAGCTCATTATGTTGTTGGCTACTTGGCCAAATGTTACGTGATTCTCACTTGCATGTTGTTGAGTTGGTTCTACGTTGTTTGTCTCGTAATATTTTGTCATATGGGGGTACACCCTAGGTGCCTGGAATGTCTTCTTAGGTGCGTTAAGTTATACCTTGGCTTTGGATGCATGGAACCTTGAGTGTGTCTAAGATCTTAGAGTGACCCTTTCATTGCTTGACCTTGCTAGAAAGAAAATTTGTTGTGTAGTGTGGTCTAGATGGCAGTCTGACAATGGTAGTGGTGATCCTCTTACAATCTGGTAAGAGCTTGACCCTCGTCGGAGTAGAAGTATTTATTTATGGGATTTTAGATTTTGTTAGGATTGGATTGCCTTTTGGTTGACTGTAAATGTTACTGGAAAAGTGTTTGTTTTGATAGTGACTTTTCATCAATGGCATGTTAAATTGTATCATGGGTTCCTAGTTGCATCATAGAAAGTTTTGACTCATGGAATGTATGCATCTTGGTAATTATGGAAAGATTTAAGCCCTTTCAGTAGTGTGTTTATTTAAGTGTACTTTTTTTCTCTCTTGACTTATGAATAAGTCTACCCTTACCTTAAATTTCCTTTACTATGAATAACATTCTATGACCTATTAATCTTTGGGTTACTTGGAAACACTTATGGATGCTTGGGGTCTTTTGGACCCTTCTCTTAGAGATGTTAGTTTGGTAGATCTTAATAGTTAATCTCGATGGTGCTTATATTGTACTTCCTCTTTTAAAAATTGTAACTCTTGGCTATAAAGTCCATGATTTGGTAAATTATTTGGTTGCCCCATTGCATTTGATGCTTTCTAGTGTGGATGTGGTGTCCTTGGAGTAAAGTTGCATTGTCATCTAGTTTCTTGGCTAGTGGTATCTTGTGGGGACATGAGAATTGATTGGAAAACCTTCTTTGGTTATTAGGGGAGTAAAATGTTACCACCCTAAACAACAAAAATTGTTAAACCTTAATAGATTCGTAAAAGTAAGATTATACCTCTTTAATGAGCCTTCCTTGAAAATTTCTTGTGAGACTTGTGGAGACCCACTAAGAATGTTTAATGATGCTTGAAATTATTTGGTGAATCTTTGAAATCTTGGTGTGATTCATGTTGGTTCATTGTTTCCTAGTTCTTACAAAAATTAATGATGTGATTTCTATGACGAATGTCTCTTGTTCCTTTAGAATTAAAAATGTGGTGTGTTGATTTATATCTCTTTCCCATAAAAAGTAATTATGTGATATGTTTGAACCTTCCTTCTCATTAAAATTTGATTGATAAGATGACTCAACCAAAATGCCATAAAACTATAATTAAGGAGATTTGACCTTGGAACTTAACAAATAAACTGGAGCATAGAAAAAGGGAAGTGATCCTTGTTATACCCTTGGTAGATTAATAGAAGAAATAAAAACCATGTAGAAGAATAGAAAGGAAACCTTGTCCATCCACCTTCCTTACGAGTAAAATAAATGCTCTCTACCTATACAGAATGGTGAGACATCATGCCCACCTTAGTGGTGCTCTTTACAACGTAAACTGGTGATGTCATAATAGAAGGAAGTTTGTAACTAAGGAAACATGAAAGGAATGTTCTTAACAAGCAAAGCTATAACTTTTGACTTAATGAGTTGATTTATAAAATGGGTAAAATTTATGTGTATTGAGTACAATGTATAGTTGAACCTATAGTTCTATCACCTACCTAAAATTGTGAAACCCCGGTGGATAGTAATGTGTTCTAGTTGCTTAGTACTTCTTGTTCATAGATGTATGTGCCTTTCTTGTGGGAGTTTTGGGTCATCATACCCTTATCATCCCGTAGCTCGACAAATGTGAGTTGTGGTCCTTTTGGATTGAGACTTATCTATTGTTTGAGAAGCAACCTCCTTGCGTGTTGTCTTGTCCTTGGAGACCTAAGTTATTGTAATTTTAAGGCAACATATGTTAAGGATATAAAATAACTTTGGGAAGTCTTCTTTTCTTCATACTTTCTTGGGTCACCTTGTCGTTGCTGCCCCTTTTCCACTAGGATGGAAGGTGCAAGATGATGTTATTCACTTTTGTTACGATGCACCCTTGGATTGTGATTGGACCCCATGTTACTTGTTCTTCTCCCTAGTGACCTTGAGTGGTCCTTGGTGTTTCTTGTGCTCTCTTTATGGTTATTCCGAGCTTGAGTAGGAAATAAGATAAATAAATCCCATTGTGATATAAGGTATGGTACTTGTATTGATATGTTAGTTGTTAGGGGAGATATAAATATATGTATATATTTTCTTTTGCTAAATGGTTGACTTCTTTAGATTTGGTTGGTATGGTGTGTTCGATTCGTAAAACAAAGTGTAAAAAAATCAGACTATAGGAAACCTTGTGGTCTTGACTTCACTTGTATTACCATGAAAAGTTATTTGTACCCTCTCGAGTTATAGAAGTGCTTTCCTTGAATAGTCCCTTGATTTTTTTAATGTTTTGCTGATTTAGGTGTCCTCGTTGATTCACCTCATCCTGTGTGATCCTCAAATTGTGGGACCTTGAGTAAACTTGTCCCTCATACAAAATTTTGGCCATGGTTGATTCTGCTAGCCTTGTCTAAACAACGAACTATGAAAGCATAATTTAACCCTAGTGGAAACCTCAATTTTTGTTACTGTAGTATGTTGTATTCCTTGGGAAACTATGTGGTCTTTCTCAAACTCATGGAATCCTCCTTATTATTCCTCTACTTGGTGGTTACTCTTAATGATCTTTTGGAACTCTTCTTGTTATATTGTTATGTGTTGTATCTTGTTTGATAGCGTAAAGTTACTCCTTAAATTTAAATGTTCGTAGCCTTGCATGCAGAAAGTTTAGAACTCATCCCTTACAATCTCCCTTCTTCTACTAAATTGCATTGGACAAAACTTGGGATTTTGGACCCACACTTGTTTGAAGCAAGGAATCCCATAATGGGAGTGATCCTTTTTCTGTTGCAAGTTATTCCTATCTCTCTTTCCTATGACTTCCAGGAGGAAGTTGAGTCTAAGGGGAGGGGGATGTAGTGCCCACTTCCCTTTGGCACCTTTTATTACTGATCATGATATTGTGGACTATGTGATGGAAATTTTTATAGTTTTGATTTAGTATGATGTTAGATGTCAGATCCTGGATTACTGTTGAATCTGATTCATATATGATGCATGATGATTGTTGGAGACATTTTATATAGATGATTGACATGTTGGACATGGTTATATATATATATATATATATATATATATATATATATATATTTATGGGTGTTGTTAGGACATGTGATATTTGGATATATTGAGTAGACCGAGAAAATTGAATTTAAAATTGATGATTATATAGTTGTTGATGAAATTGTAAGTGATATTGTTGATTGTCTGGATGTTGTTGTGAATCATATATATATATATATATATATATATATATATATATGATTTTGAAATTATATTATATTCATTTTGGATGTTTTGATATGGCCACGAGGCCAAGGAGGTATTTGTGTTTTGCAGGTTAAAAATCACAACAAACATCGGGGGATTGGAGACCAACCACAATGGAATTCTAGGTGAATTCGACAAGGTCACCATGGAAACTTGTTTTATTGTGTTGTGTTTGTTTGTTGTTAGGGATTCCCATGGGGGATCACCTTTATATGTGACCATGGGTTTTGTGTATTTTATTAATGTGGTTACTTTTTATTATTGTTGTATGTATTTTATTAGTGATGTGTCCCTTTCTTTTATTTAATTAAATTGTGGTAGATTAATGTGAGAAAACATATGGTTAAAAGATAAATAAATCAAATTGGGATATGGGAAAGTAATTATAGAAGTTGTTTCCTTTGTATTAAATATGTAAGAGATGTGTAAGTTTGTGTAAGAATTGTGTAAGTCAGATTTGGAGTATGAAATACTCCACCTCCTTGGAAATTCGAATTTGTCCTTGGGGGCTATTTTTGGAGGCTTGTGGGACAAGTAAAACTTGTCCCATGCCTCTTAAAGCTATTTACCAACCATACCTATGGTTGGAGGGTTGATTTTAGCCCTTTTTAATGCATTTTATTAATCATGTTTGCATGTTTTATTGCACTCTTCTTACATGTTATTTAATTTGCAGTCCTTTGGGGTGTGGGCCTTTGGGGTGTGCAAATAAATTTGTCATATTTTCACCCACCTCTTTATTGTGCTTGGGAGAATGAAATTTGTCTTTTGTGTTGGAGTTGAGGATGTGTGAGGTGGCATCCTACATGGATCCACATCATCCTCTTCTCTTCCCTCTTCTATAAAATTCAAACTCTTTGCTTGTTTTGGGTTGTTGAATCTTTTGCATACTTCTTTGGGGGCACATTTTTGTTGTTTGGAGCTCTTGTGGATTTTGGAGGAGATTGGAGATAATTTCATACTTGGCATTGTTGTTTTTGGGACTATGTTCTTGGCATTGAGAGCTTGTTGTTTGGAAACAAAAGCTACCATGGAGAGGTAGGAGCTTAGCTCTTCTCTTATGTTGTTAATTCTTGTTGTGTTTGTGTGAATGGTGTATGTTTTGTTTATTTATTGGTTGTTTGGGTAGACTTCCATAGGGATGGTGTAGGAGAAGGCTATGGGGAATCCAGGTGGGGGGGGCATAAGGGAATGTCCAGTGGCATCATATTTGGTGGAGGGAGTTTGGGTTTGGGATCCACCATGGAAAAGAAATAGCTTGCATTTCTTACTTTGTGGGGGCATAAGGAAATTGTGGGGGGCATAAGGAGGGATTGTGGGGGCATAAGGATATGTTTGGTGAATTTTATTGGTGGTTTGTTACAGGTGGATGCCCAATTCCCATTGGGAGGCATAAGTAGCTTCCCCCATAGTCCTTGCTCCTTTGGCTTGCATGATAAAGCTTGAGTTCTGTTTGAATGTTTTCAAATGTAGTTGTAAACTATTGTCTTGTGTTGAACTGTGTTTTAATTTGATTATGCATGTTGAAAGAATGTTGTGTGTTGTGGAAGCCTATTGTTTCCATGGGTTGATATCCATTTCTTATTGCATTGTGGTTGGGGCTCGGGGCCAATGATGAAGGATGGCTTCTCCTTTCATTGGATGTCTTGGTTGGGTGGAGAGCGTTGCCTTTCCCCACTTTTTTGTGATCAAATTGAAAGAAAAAGGAAACTTGGCATGTTGTTGTTCTGGAGCAGAAGAGAAAGATATTTGACTATCCCTTGTGAAATATATTATATTGTAACCTTTCCCACTTTGATGTGGATGAAATTGTAATGTATTTTGTGAAGTAAAGATGTATGTAATTGGTTGTGAAAATGTATATTCGAAATGTGAAAGATATTTATATTTTGTTCTGTACATTTGAAGAAAGAAGGTGAAATATGCTAATTGCATTCAAGGAATGGAGAATGTGAAGATGTATTTCTTTTTGAATTAATAAATAATTGCAAGACTTTCCCTCATATGCATTGTTGTGTTGAACTGGAATATCAAATTGTGATTGGAATCCCTGTTTTGGAAAGTGGAAAAAAGGAAGAAACACGTGGGATGTAATTGTATTATTCTACCTTGTTTCAAATGTATGATTTTGGGAAGAGACAGAAACTAGATTCTTGTTTTAATGATTGATTGAAGAAGGAAAAACACTCAAGTCTAGCATGGAATGAAGTCAATATTTCATTGTATGGAAAAGAGAAAATTAAATCTTTGTTTGAAAGGAAGAAATGTATGTGGGAATAATACAATATTTTGTATCTTTTTGGAAATGTATAAAATCAAATTTCAGCATTGCATTTTGATTTAGAATGGTTTGTATAAATCACTTAAATGTAGTAGATTGGAAAGGAAAGGAACTTTCATACTTGGAAGTAGAAATGGCAATAAAATCCCTCAAGAAATTGATCTCTGTTGTAAATTTACAACTGGAAAATAATTTAATTAAAATGCACAGTTCGAACCTGCACTAAATAACCAACATTGAAACATTGAAATCTAGCATGTTATGATATCATGCTTTCATTTTGACAAAGAACACTTAAGAAATAATTTAAAACATTGCAAAATTTAAGCCCAAACCTTTTCACAGTCATTTTCTGTCAATTGTTGGAAAAATGCAGATTGGAAATCAAGCAAGTAAAATTCACCTTCCTAAAACATCTTAAATCCTTCCTAGAACAATCCTCCATGTCTGTTTGGCATGTTGAGTGAAGGAGAAGATCAAATTGAACAAAATTTATAAGTTAGATTTTACCAGTTGGCTTTTTAAAATCCTGCAGAACATTTTCTTAAAATGACCCCTCAAACTTTATCAAAATGTAAAATTGATGATTTTGTGCAAAGAGGGCATTGAGAGCTTTCCAGAAAGTCCTCGTTTTCCCAAAATTAGCTTCCTAGAAAAATTTATGGCCCTTTGAAGTTTTCCTTCCTTGGTGGGAAAATTTGGGAAAATTTTCCTAGTGGCCACGGCCCAAAAATTTCCCTTTAAAAAAAAAAAAAATCCTTAGAAAAAAAAATTTTTGAAAAATTCTTGGGGAAATTTTTTAAAAATTTCCTCCACCGCTACCCACATGACCAATCAGAGGCTACCACGTGTCCTCACGGGGCAACAATATGAGGCAATGGAAGAACATCATTTTCTCCCTTGGGCCTTTTAAAAAAATTTTGAAAATTTTACCTCTTTCCCCCACCGGCCCGCAATCCCACATCCATCGGGTATTGCCACATGGCAGCATGGGAGATAGTGGAGGGGGGGTGGAACCCGCGTGACCTTTTTGTTTTTGAAATCTTGTTTTTGGAAAAATTTGGAGTTGACCTCCATGGCCCACACTCCCACCCTCACCTTGGTGTAATCCCCTCCATGGATGCGCAGGGACCCACACATGCCTCTTACCCCTTATCTCCCCCTCGGTGAAATCTCCCAAACTCTTCCGCCCCCACCCCTTCCCTCACTTTCTCCCCCGCTTGGCTAGTTGAGTGCCACGTGTCCCTGACAGGACCCATGGGCGTGAGGGTGCAATTTGGATTTTTCCTCCCACAAGAATAAAATATCAACACCACCCCGTGACCCGCCAACCCAAAAAGGGCCTTCTTCCCCACTTTGACACGTGTCCCCTTGGGGGAAAATTTGACTCCCAAGGCCCACCGGCCCATAACGGGAGTTTTACAAGGAGTTAGGAGGACTTCTTTACATCATCAGAAAGGTGAGAAAATTTCCTATCCAATGGGAATGATTTAGGGAAATTTTGAATGTGTTAAGTGTGAGAAAAATCAAGTTGAAACCCTAAGCTTGAGCCTGTTAGAGAGTGGGTATGGTGATAATTAACCCCCTGAACCTTATTGAACCTTCTAACCCTAAATTTTGGACCTTGTGACCTCTGAGAATTGTTAGTAAAAGAAAAGTATGTTCTAGTAGATCAGAATTGTCTTGGAACTTGTTAGTGACAATTGTGGTCTCGTAACCTAGTTGTAGACACTCTTAACCAAGTCTGGGAGTGGGTAAGTAAGACTTTACTCTGATGATTTTAAATATGTATTCCTTTCCCCACTGTAATTTAACCCTGCTCTTGTCTTAGATCTTGTGGAATTAAATACCTTGGGTATTTAATTGTTTTGGGTCCCTTAACCCTAAAATTTTATTCAAGGAATATTTAGCTAAAATGTCAATGTAATCAGTGATTAATTTAATCCCTAAGGAGATTTGAGCTAGGTGTGGACTTATTAACATATTGGCGAATATTTCAGATTTGGAGATCTTAAAAAAAAAAGGATCTTGAAAAAAAAATATTTGTGAGAGATCTTAAAAAAAAAAGGATAAAGATCTTGAAAAAACATTGCATATCTAAAAAAAAAAGATCAGATCTAAAAAAACAAAATCAGATCCGAAAGTGGAGGTGTGAAGAATTCGGGAGCAAAGGTTGAAGCAGATCCTGTCAACAAAATTCCAGCAGATAGCTCTTAGAAAAATTGACGTAACTTTTTCATACGGTGTCGATTGATGTGCCATTTTTTTTCTAGAAAGATAAGAAGGAGACGCACAATATTTAAGTTTACATCATCTTCGATTCAGCCTCTACATATGACGAAAAAGTCATGCAAGTCGGATCATTTTTTCGAAAAAAAAAATCAAATCTAGCTGGTAAATTGGTAAGATCTCAAAAACAAGATTCCAATTCTTTTGAAATTTTGTGGGTTTTAAGAAAAATATTTTATGATATTTTTGTCAAAATTTGAGAAAACCCGGATCACGGTTTGTTAGAAAAGGTGAAAACAATATTCGATTGTTTGTTTGGATCTTGGGAACAAGCAGTCAATGGTTCAATTCCCACTCTCTCCATATTTGTTATTAAATTATTCTTTTAGAAAATTTGGAGAAATTACTAAATTTTGGGAGATTTCCAAATTTATAAGCTCACCAAACACATTTAGAGCCACCGCTAAATTTAGCGGAAAAACACCTATTGGGGGGTAAAAAATATTTTGGCATAAATTGTGTATTTTGTGATTCTAGACCCTTTTTTGTAAAGAGGGGGGACACAAAAACTTCATTTTGATGTAATTTTGGAGCATTTTGTACTAATCTTGGTGCATAAAGTGAAAAAAAAGTACAAATTTTTTATTTTATGTTTGGTTCTATCACACAAGATCTTTGATCTCATAGTGGCGTCGGTATATACGATGCCTCAGGGAAGCGCTTACGGGTGATGCCGTCGTGACTACTATGAACTTAACGCCTAACACATATGCCTAAACATCGTTTGGGCATCAACCCTATAAAAGCAACGGGTAGTAATAAGGACACAATACACACACATTTGAGCCCTCCCATCCGTTTGTGCTTGCCTGAAACCCCTCTTCGTCTTGTCTAAGTACCACATACTAAATTCTTTCACATGCATTAACACCTCTTTCTGTCTTGACAGTATATTGAAAGGGTGATCTTCTTCCATGTACCCGAATGGGTATATCGAAGGGAGCGTATATAGAAAGGTTTGGTATATCGGCCTGACGGTATATTGAGAGGGAGACCATAAACCTGGAGTGATAAGAGCCTTACCCTTTGTCAAAAATTCAGAGTTTTAGAAATTTAGATTGTAGAAATGGGTGCACAAGCACCAAAGTTCTTCTTGCCAGATTCACAACTACTTAGAGGAGACAACTATGCTGCATGGAAACCGAAGATCAAGATGTTACTTGAGTTTGAAGACCTATGGATAGTTGTAGATGGAAAAACAACAAGATCACTTGATGATGGAAGACAACAAGTTCAATTTGACAGGGCCAATCAAAAGGCCAAGTTGATCATCTTGTTTAGCGTAATGGACAATGTGCAACCCCACATTAGAGATGCCACATCAGCCAAGGATGCATGGGATAAGTTGAGCACAGTCTATGAGGCAAAGAACAAGAATGCCATCCTCAACCTACTATCACAACTGCATACTCTCAAGTTCAAACACAATGATAAGGTTGAAGTTTTTCGAGACGAGTTGCTACTTTTAGGGCATCTCTATTGGCATTGGGAAAAGAAATAAGTGATGAAGACCTTGTACCAATTGTGTTGCGAGCACTTATTCCTTCCTATAGAATCTTTGTGACAACTATCAATATGAGTGAGCACACAATCACCTTTGAGAAGTTGGTCAATCTACTCCAACAAGAAGAGGCAATGAACAATAAAGATCATGAAGATGAGAAAACACTATCTTCCATCATAAAGGAAAGGGAAATTTCAGTCAATCACAAGAAGTCCCAACAAAACCAAAGTCAACGAAAAACACCAAGAAGTGTCCCATTTACAATATAGGGGACATGACATCAAAGATTGTTGGTACAATTCCTATAAAAAGGGTTCATCAAGCAATTCAAAACCCAATAACCAACAGGGTAACAATAATTCAAATAAAGGGAAGTCCAACAATAACAACAATCAAGGGCAGAAAAATGGTAATTGGCAAAGAAAACCCAAACAACAAGGGTACATTGCCGAACATGAGGATGATTCAAATGAAGGACACCACATGTATTCTACTCAATTTGATGAAGAAACCAAGTCCACACAAGATATCTGGTATGTTGACTCGGGTGCAACTCGACACATGACTAGACGCAAGGATTGGTTCTACACACTACATGACTCACCTAAAAAGAACCATGTGTCATTAGGTGATGACTCATCATACAGTGTCAAGGGGATTGGAAACATTTCACTACCTCTTAGAAAGCATAACTACAAAATCACAGATGTATTGTATGTACCTGGGTTGACCAAGAATTTGCTATCAGTTAGTCAACTCCTTGATCACAACTTGAAGTTGGATTTTGACAGTAATAATGGAGAAAAAGTGTGCTTGATAAGAGATAAGTCAAGAGGTTCCAAGATTGTAGCAAGAGCCTCCAATGTGGGACACATGTTCCAACTTGATTTTATCCACAAGGATGATCAAGCTCTAGTGGCCAAAGACACACAATCTACAGAACTATGGCATCGCAACTATGGTCACATCATTTTGGCTATCTCTAAACACTTCAAAAGGGCAACATGGTAAAAGTATTTCGTACACTCAAGCACAACACTCGACAAGTGTCACAATTGCCTAGATGGAAAGCAACACAGAGTACCCTTCCAGAAGAACACATATAGAGCTAAGGGAAAGCTTGATTTGGTGCACACCGATCTTTGTGGGCCCATGCAACCAAGTCATTCTCGGATGTCAATACTTCATGCTTTGTGTTGATGACTACTCAAGAAAGATGTGGATATATTGTCTAAGAAACAAGAGTCAAGCCTTTGAGACATTCCAAGTTCAAAGCACTTGTTGAGAATGAAGTTAGTCGCAAGATCAAAACTCTCCGCTCGAGATCGAGGGGGAATTCACAAGCAATGAGTTCAAGACTTACCCAGAAGCTCATGGGATTCATAGAAAAATGCTCCTACTCACACACCACAAAGAAATGGTATAGTTGAGAGAAGGAATCGTACTATCATGGAAATGGTGCAATGTATGATTGGCGACTCGGGTTTAACAAAGACATTTTAGGCGAAGCTGCAAGAACTATAGTCTATTTGTTGAATAGAGTGCCCATAGTAGCTCTTGAAGGAGTGACACCTCAAGAAGCATGGTAAAATTGGAAACCATCAATTGCACACCTAAGAGTATTTGGGTGTAAAGCTAGCATGCACATACCCAAGAAGAAACAGGAATAAGTTGGATATGAAAGCAGAAAGCTGATATTCATTGGATACGGTGAAGAAGCACTTGGGTACAGTTATGGGATCCGAAAGCAAAGAAAGTATACACAAGTAGGGATGTTGAGTTCTTTGAGAAGAAACAAGCGATGCTCCACTCAATGACTCAACAAACATGCGAGAATACACCTTTGTGAAGATAGAATTTGATGTTCCCACTGAAGATGATAGTGATGAATTGGATGATGGTGAAAACTTGGATCCACCACAAGCCAATGGAACAACTAAGAAGTTACCTAAATGGTATACTCAATTAATAAGAGATGCAAATTTGGATGAAGCACCTAGCACATCATCCAATCCTGGACCTAGAACTCGCAGTCAAGCTCGTGAAGAGGTAAATTATGCCCTAATGAGCAGAGTTGTTGAAATAGTTGAGCCATCTACAGTTTAGGAAGCCCTACAATCAAAAGCTTGGAAAGATGCCATGGATTCGAGTATCAGTCGGTGATGAAGAAAAATACATGGCAATTTTCGACCTTCCACTTGGGAATAAACCCATTGGATGCAAATGGATATTCAAGACTAAGTACAAATCAGATGGGACTATTGACAAGTATAAAGCAAGGCTTGTAGCAAAGGGGTATGCACAACAAGAAGGCATTGATTATGAGGAGACATTTTCTCCCATAGCCAAGATCAAGACAATCAAGATGATCTTTGCTCTAGCTGCACAATTTGGTTGGAAAGTCCACCAAATGGATGTGAAAAGTGCCTTTCTTAATGGATATTTGCAAGAAGAAGTCTATATGACTCAGCCAAAGGGTTATGTAATACCAGGAAAAGAGATGATGGTATGCGACTCATAAAATCTATATATGGCCTAAAACAGCACACCGGGCATGGTACATCAAAATTGATGAGCATCTCATAAGTCATGGATTCGAAAGGAATCCTTTTGACCCCAATCTCTACCTCAAAAAGCAAGGGCGGAGATTGTCATTGTGGTTGTTTATGTCGACGATCTAGTCATTACAGCCTAATTACAGAAGATGATCGATGCAACAAAGAAGGATTTTAATCGATCATTCAACATGACAGATCTTGGGCTTATGCACTATTGTCTTGGGTTGGAAGTATGGCCAAAAGAGAATCATATCTTTGTCTCACGGTTGAAATACACCAAGACAACGCTTGAGAAATTCAGGATGATGGATTGCACTCCTATTGCTACACCTATGGAAGTGAGACTTCAGTTATCTCGTTCCGATCCATCACCACTAGTGAATACAACTCTCTATCGGCGAGTTGATCGAGTCTCATTTACCTGACATATACTAGACCAGATATCAGCTTTGCAGTCAGCTATTTATCATGCTTCATGCAAGAACCAAAAATATGTCATTGGAAAGCAATAAAGAGAATACTGAGATATCTAAAGGGTACAATTGACCTTGGTCTAGAGTACAAGAAGAACGACAACTTCTTCTTGACAGGATATTCAAATTCAGATCATGCAGGAAACATGGATGATAGGAAGTCAACATCAGGCTTCATCTTCTTTATGGGATCTGGACTGATATCATGGGGAAGCAAGAAATAAAACTTTGTTTCTCACTCTTCTACAGAAGCAGAGTATCGAGCTACAGGTGAAGCTTGTTTGTGAAGCAATATGGCTACGCCGAATACTGGAAGGAATTGGTCTACCACAATAGAAATCTACTCCAGTATATGTTGATAATGAAGGAGTTATGAAGCTTGTTCGCAATCTAGTATTTCATGAGAGAACCAAGCATATTGAAGTACAGGTTCATTTCATACGCGAGCATGTCTTGAAGCACAACATACACTCCGGTTACATCATCTCTACAAAATAGAAGGCAAATGTTTTCACTAAGTCACTTGCATGTGACAAATTCACACTTTATTCAGAGAGTTCCTCTCCACTTCATTGGAAACTATGCAAAATTAAGGGGGGGAATGTTAGCATAATTTAGCATAGGCATATTTATTGCATTTTATTGCATTGTCTTTTATTTAATAATGTGCAACATGTGCACTCTAGTCTAGTGACTTGCATTCAATATTGTTATGTTGGATAACATTCAATATTGGTATTAGTAGTAATTACATGTGCATGTGAGATGGGTCTTATCATCTCGTAGTTGGTGCTTGATAGGGTGTCATGTCTATCCATATGAGGCTATCTAATATCTATAAATATTATAGCTCTTGCATTGTTATGTAATCTGATTTCATGATCAATAATATTTGTGAGGCTTCCGTCCCTCTTTGGTCATTGCAATCTTATTCTATTCTATCATTTGGTATCAAAGCTATACCATTATTATCAAAACCTAGGTTGTTCATGGTTCTCAAGTGGGTTGTTTGAGCGGGCATTACATACACCACCACCCTCTACCGCAATCAATGATGCTATCACCATTATAATAAACTTCCGCAATTGTGGAAAACTTGATCTTCAAATAACATCTAGGCTAATATGGGTCTCGGTAGGAACTCAAGTCCCCAAAATATACTTACGAGAGGGCCCTCAGCTATCTATACATATCATACACTACCATAACTTGTATCCTCTCACCCATAATAGGTAACTGTAATATGTGATACACATCTTCTAGTGTGATTGTCATCTCGCATTGTCAAAAGGTATAAGTATCTACACACCACCTCTCGCATAGAGCTATAAGCATCAACATATTATGGGGCACATGCCGCATCCTTGCTATGTTCTATATGTCGACATGGTCTAGAACATTCCACTCATCATTTGAAAACCCCAATCCAAGCAATGTAGTCAAATGAAGTCCACCATTAAATTATCTTGAATAGATATCTCTTTGCACACCACAAAACAACAACAAACACAACATCAAAACATCATCTATATATAAACATACTCACACATTTACATCACTTTGGAATCAAGTCACACACTGCATACATGGGCACCTTAAGTAGGGCCAGGGTGCCTAGGAGAAGAAACCAATGTCCATGTCGGGTTGCTCCTAACTCAAAGGTTATTAGTGCCTTCACCCCTCTTGTCTAGGTCAAAATTGTAGGGAAAATAAAAGATACTAATTTCACAAAAATCATTCAAAATGAATAATATCACCACATTTTTTAAAAAAAAATCACACTTATCAACTCCTCAAGTGCGCGATGCCACATCCATCGCCACCATCTCGAATTAACTTAGTCGTGCTGCTCTAACTTGTGACATCGTCACAAACTTAGAGCTCACTATCACACTCAAAAAAAGACAAATGAGTTTCTTATTCACTTTTTACACTACTATTTATAGTAACTTTCTATTATTCACTTTACTATGGTCATTTGTTGTGTTCATTCTCTCAACTAATTCACATTGCACGGTTTCGATCATATCTTGAGCATACCTACTCCAATTTTTGTCTCATTTGTGACATTTTCTTTAGAACTCTGATTAATACTATATGGTACAAATTTAATACAATTTATATTCCTATTAACCATCGTTTAGACTCAATATACACAACCTTTTGTGATATCCATCACATACTCATCATTACATCATTACACATTTACTTTCATCTTAACATTCATTTTTTCATCACTCCCCTTTTGCCAAAAGGGGGAATATAATTGGGATCATATTATAATTCCCTTGACTCCATTACGTGATCAATATATATTTCTAACACACCATTATCGAACATTTTCTCATACACCGTACAACATGTCACATCACTTTTTAGCAATTCCCCTAATGACCTAACTTGGGGGCAACAAGCGTAAAATATCTCCATGAGTAATCAATCAATCAATAAATCACACAAATTCAACTTGTGAAAATATAAATTTCACCAACACATTCATCAAATCAACACTAACACAGCACATTTATCCTCCTAAATGACCTAACTTGGGAGTTATATCACCACTTTCCCAAATGACCTAACATGGGAAGTTATTTTACATTTCGTGATTGCTTCTAGATGACCTAACATGGAAGCCACCACACACACATTGTGGTGACACCCATGGAGTGGGGGAAATGAGATGTCATTTCCTTTCCTATACTACTCCTATATGGGTTATCACGTTTGATCAAAAATTGGATCCAAAATCAAAAAATTGTATATGTGTCCATCTGCAACAACTAGATCTTTTGAGGATGTGGTTAAAGTTGGAGAGACACTAGAATTCTCTCCCTACACCCTTCATATAGCAGAAATACCTTGAAATCCTTAATTTTTCACACACACACACATTAGGTTACAAATTGATCATTTCCTCCCCATCACATCTCCATTAGTGAAAAATCACCCAATCCCCAATCATTCACTATCGACATCATCTATTTCACTTAGTTATTCTCATAACAAATCCCACATCCATCATCACAATGCATGCATGGATCAACATGTTGATCCATGGTTCATTGCCTTATATGTTCTCACTAAGAACGTACTTCTACTACAATCTTCATGTTCTTTAATGACATTGGCATTTATGGAATTCTTAGGTATGTATCTCTATCTACTTTATGTTATCAAGCTTTCTCTCACCAACATAAAGTAGGGGCAAATGTAGACACAAAACCACGCACTTACTACTATCATTATACCTTCAAGTATGCTATTTTTATATATGGATCTTACATAAGAAAGTACTCACTGATGAACCATTACATATTCCATCCATTTTTCTTGTTGGTCTTTATTGATGTTTGTCTTACACACTTGTCACTCATGCACACACCTGTAGTAAGGTCTCAGGGATCCCTATTTGTCAATTATCACTTATTTATCGTCACTTGTCTCTGAAACTAACGCCTAGGGTTGGACAATAATGTCAGGAGCTCTTGTCCATCCTAGGAACCCATGTCCTCTTTATGTTTGATCTTATTTTTGACATTTGAGGTCAGTCTTTTTAGTTTTCCCTCTCATATCCCAAGGTACTAGTTGGTATGTTGGGTCATTAGTATTGAAATTCAAACAAGATATCCCTATATAAACACAACATACATACCATTATATGGGTGGACTATTATTATCAAGGGATAACTATCTACATAGAGTAAGGGACTACATTTGGGCCATTATTTTTCATACACATTGCATAGGAAGGGGAGTTCATTCTATTCCATCCACACATTTGCATTTTTATCTAGCTATTGCCCACTATATTGGATTCATTAGTGTGAGGGTGACCTAAGAGCACTATTGCACCCATAAGAACACAAAACTACATTGGATCTGAGATGTAGTGTAGTGCTCAATTGTAAGTCCACCATTATGGTGGCTGAGGACAATCCGACCCCTCATTTTACATCTTTAATTTTTAGGATTTGATGTCCATTTGAGGGTTTGGTAGGTTCTTTCTTCATTTCAAGTTTACGATAACTCCAACTATTATTGTGTGATCTTGTAGCAACAAAAGGAGAAGAGGTACGAAAACCTAGCGACATTTATGAAACTAGAACTTGATATTTTTTCGACTCAAGAACCCAAAGAGAGGACTTGGGCACCCACAGACGCCCTATCCCTACCTAGGTGCCCTTGTTTAGTTATTCGAGAATTTCTATTTTTTTGTGCTGTTTGTGATAGTCCATGTTCATGTTTCATCAAACTACTCGATGCAAGGAGGTCACTACAAGGTAAGAAAAATCAAGGTTAGTACCTTATCCCTCTCATTTCCTTTTATTGATAAAATCAAATAAATTGTTTAGCATTCATATTTTATTGCATATCATTTATATCATAGCTATACATTTAGATTTAAATAAAATACTTATATTTTATTGAATGAATTAGAATATGGATACAATCTAAGTAAGCCTGAGAAAAATCTAACTCATTGGTGGTTGAAGTTACACACCCCACTAGTTATGGGCCTTAAATATCTATCATCATGAATAATATGTGTATGAAAACAAAAGTACTTATCGGGGTAACATGAATTATAAATATAGAACATGGTTTCTCCCATCTGAATCCAAGAAGATCACATGAAATTGAATGAAAATTTTATCTCAACTAAGATGAAGATATTACCCCACGAAGAAATGTCACACAAAACATCATGTATAATTGGTAATTATATAACATTGTAATATATATGATTATCGATTGATATAAAACATTTCCTATCAAATAAATCCCTTACATCTCCTTTTGACAAAAAAATCAATGTACTAAAGTAATTTGATCATAATTTCAATTTAAATAAATGTCTAATGTGATGGAAACTAATTACTAATGGAAATTTAGGGTTTTTACTCAAACGTAGATGTAAAGAAAAAGTGAAAATAGAAAAATATTAATTTTTCTTATCATTTAATTTTGTAATTAGAGCATGTGAGAGAGCTAATATAAAGTGGACTCGATGACCATTCTTAGCACCTTTGAGTAAGTTGTCGACGATAGATACCACGTTGGCTTGGAAGTCAAGAATCTTAACTCATTTTGAGTTTTTTTCATTTTTATAGTTTTTAATTATTTCTATATAGATATAGGAGTGTTTTCCCTAGTTTGGGTCCCTATACTCCTTATGGAGTCCTAATAAGATAGGTACACTTGTGGTCAAAATTTGCACAATCTTGGTCAAATTTGTAGAACCTTTTGAAATAAAAATAGTATTGTGTATTTGTGATACAAGAGCATCTTGTATATATTCAATTTTTGCTTGAATAGGCTTAGTAGGGTGTCTTAGGATGTTTAGAAGGTATTTTAGTCTATTTGGACCCATGAATTTGTAATAAGATCTCATATGGAGTTTTCCCTCCAAAATGGCTCATTTGAATATTTAAATGGTATTTGAGTCATGTTAGTAGGTTAGTAGGTTTAGTTGTTAGTTTAAGGGGAATAAATGATGTATGAGAGACATAAAATGTGTGTACACCTAATCCATGTCTTAACTAGACCCTATACCTTACTTGGTTGGGCTAAGCATGGTTAGGTTAGTTGGTTTCTCAATCTAACTACCTACTCTTCTCATAAAAGAAAAATGTATTTGAATGAAAAAGGGGAATGAGAGGTTGTTAAAAAATTTGGTGGAGGAAGTAGAGAGGGATAAGAACTCTGTAATTGAGCCAAATGGCTCTTGAAGCTATGCAAATTTCATGATTGTATCTAATAAAAGCTTCATTTTTGTGTAAAATTGTGTTTGAATGCATATTTGAGTATTTGTGTGTGTGGATCACTTGTTTGTGAATATTTGAATTATTTATGATGTCTAGGGTTTTTAGAAGGTTTTATACAGGTAAAAATGAAGGTACAACCATTATGAGGGCTTGGATTGAAGCAAGAAGAAGAGATGTTGAAGAAAGGACAGTCATAAACAAGTGTATGTCTTTAAAACCCTTAAAATAGTGATTCGGTACAATCATGATAACTTTTTATTTCCACCTCCAAATGATATAAAATTTGGAGAGTAGAAGGATGATGAAATTTTGCAAATTTATTTTAAACAAATTTTATTTATTTTATGTTTATCCGGAGTTGTGATGAAAACTCAAACCGGACCTATTATGATAGCATAAAATAAGGCTCGGACCGGTAAAATGAGTATAAATAACGCGTTTTGAGGAGATACATTCTAAAATTTGGTGGCTAGAATAATGAAAAAAATTAAAGTGGGTTTTCAAGGATATTTGGATTTGAAAACTTTACAATAAGTTATTCATGACATAATTTTATGATATAAATAAGAAATTTGGGATAGTCTTGTGGGTTTTGGTGCATTTTGGCAAGTTGACCATTCTAAATTTGTTTTTTTTGATAAATTTGGTGTTTTATAAGGAGAATTTCAGGGTGCTCTGCATCAATTAGTATAATATTATGTTCAATGATCTCAACTAGAGCTAATGTTGCAGAAAAAGGAATATATTATTGATTATATTTAAGTTTAAATAAAAATGAAGTGTTTACTTAATTTTATGCATTTATATGTAATACAAAATATAGATATAATTACTCTTTTTATTTATAATAAATAATGGTAACATTCTGTTTTTGCTCGGAATGTTTCACTTTCTAGGAATAGAGTTGCTTCTATCCTTTCATTCCTTTTAGAAACAAATAAGGTTAGGGCTAGGAGGAATACCTGTCAATGTCGAGGTGGTGTGCGCGTACCGTAGAGAAAGATCAGACTGACTGCGAAGAACTCCTTTTTGTCTTGGAAGGACTACCTGCAAATAAGAACACAAGACCACAAGATTTTGATTAAACAATAAATGAGGAAACTGCCTTGGGCCCAGGAAATATAAAACTTCCTTTCGAAGGTGGTCAGTTTCCCTGCTAATATGAATTAACACAAAAGACTGTAAAATATCAATCAAATTACTTCGTTGGAGCGGGTAGGAGAAGGCTGGTTTCGATTGTAGTGATAACCGATACCGATCAATGGTAATCGATGTCGGTAGGTTTAGGATCTGTAGGTTGGTTGTTTTGTGGGGTGTTTGTGTTGTTTGGTAAGCTGTGTTATTTGTAAGGTCAGATATGGGTGATATTAGGAAATAAGGTGATGAGAGGTAGATGAATGATAGTTAGATGTAATATGCACACTTTGGGTAGTGGATTCGAGGATGGATTTATGAGGACTGTGATTCAAAAGGCATAAGAAATGTTATAACGAGAAGACATGTAAGATGTGACTTCTTGGTTTTGATGAAGATGCAAGTTGATCTCCTTTCTGCTGCGAAACACTTACGGTTTCTTCACTCGTCTGCTTTCGATCAAATGAAGATCTGGACTCGTGATCGCTCCCAATGATCTCTGTTGATTCCAAAATCCTTCGACCTTTGATTTTGGTTCGGGGAGCCCATTTACGAGGCGATGGCGGTTACGTAACCGACGGCGGTTGAGTAGGAACCGGCATCGGTAAGGAAAAAGTAGGCTATTTTTAGTAAAATAGCCCACCTTCCCTACTTTTCTCCCGAGAGATCAGTTGCGGGCTTGGTCAAATGACTAGAAGGTCGGTTTTGGGTGTGAGAAAGGGGTCATTAGTTATGGGTGTAGGTGTGGACCAAGTTATGGGTCTTAATTAGGTTAGTTTAGGGTTAGGGCTAGGTCATGATGAAGTGGCAAAATGAGGTGGTAGGTAAGGTGATGTGGATTTATCAATTACAAGGTAATTAATAAATAATTGTGTAAGGTTTAGGTGATGAGGTTATATTGCGAGATGAGATGCGGGTCACAAGGGGTCGTAAGACACAAATTTGGTGTCTACATTAGCCCCTTATTGTCGTGTAGCTTGTTTTGTAAAGCTGCGCGGACAATAATATGAAGTGGTTTTCCTGTTAAGGGGGTATAGGTAATCCCCCTCAAATCTATCACAGATTGAGTGAGCGGGAAATCAAGGATAGGGTTGATAAAGGGTAAATGGTGTAGAGGGATGGTAAGGTGGTGGGGTAGGTCCAGGAAGCAAACGCATGTTGAAATGCCATAGAATTACTAGGGTACATGATTTGTGAGCAAACCAAAGCGGTGTAGAGGCAAAGGTCAATAGTTTATATAAACAAGGGTGATATAATCCTGGTATCCAAGGCATAGGAAGTAGCTCCAAGGTATATAACGGTAAGATACGAGGCGTTTAGGCATGTCCGACTGACACCAAATGGTTGGTTTGGTTGAGATAAACGTCACGGTCTAGTGCAGGGCAAAGTTGGTCGACGGATCAAGTCAAGAACCCTAATCATGCTAAAACACGAACATGTGAGCTCGATTGAACAAAAAACTACGGGATGGGTGGATAAAAGTGTATGGTGTTGATTTTGGGTAAAGTATTGAAGTGGTACGGCCGTGGGTCGGACCGGAGTTGTTGGGTTAGAGTGGCCTTGGGTCGGGCGAGAAGGGTGGTAGTTGGGGCCTTTGGTCGGGCGAATGGGCGGCCTTGGGTCGGGCCAAATTGGTTAGGGGCGAGGCCTTGGGTCGGGCCGATGGTTAGGGCGGAGCCTTGGGTCGGCCTTGGGTCGGGCCAAATGGTGAAAATGTTTGCATCAAAGGTGGATATAGGCGATGTTGGTGGAAAAGGGCAAATAGTAAATAAGGGCAAAATGTTGGGATAAAAAACCGATATCGGTTATCTATGACCGGTACCGGTTAGATAACCGACGCCGGTTTCTTAGGGCACGATTTGACCGGTATCGGTTCTATGTGAAAAACCTATAAAAAGAAAAATACGGCCGGTCATTGTCACTTTTGCAATTTGGAAACCAATTAAGTTGTCTGAGGTGGATTTTGGATAGTGGTGCATTTGTTGGCTGAGGTGGCACTAGTTGAGTGGAGAAGTGAGTTGATTGGTGGGCCTGAGTGAGTAGCAGGCAACATTTGATTGGTAGAGGACCCAGCAAAGCAAAGTTTGACCCATGGCACAGGCAGGAGGAGCAGGAGGGGCTGGACCAGCTGGACCACCACCACCCATCCCACCACGACGACGTGTCGTCGTACGGGTAGGTTCGAAACTCTTTAATTTGTGCATTTGAATGGTATTAAGCTAGATTTGGGGTTTGGGTAGGAATGTACATTTTTTAGGAAATAATGAGAAAATGGAAATGATTTGAAAAAGGGAGAGGGTAGATAGGTAAAATAAGCTAAGGCGGCTAGGTGGGTAGATTTTTAGGGTGTTTGGGTGGGTATGTAGGTAGAAAAAGGAAAAAATGTAGGTGGGGGCCGCGGGGGTTCGGCTCCGGGAAATGACAGTGACCGATGTCGGTCGCTAAGCGACCGGCATCGGTCGCAAAGTTAACGGGCAGGGTGGTTTATTGCTTGACCGGCGTCGGTCGTGTATCGGCCGGCGTCGGTTGGAGTTTATTGTTTTGTTTTGTTTTGGTTTGTTTTTGCTTTGGTTTGTGTGGGTTTGTTGGGGGTTTGTGTGGGTTTGGGTTTGGGTTGGGTTGGTATGGGTTTGGAGGTGGGTTGTATGGGTTTGGGGTTGGGTTGGTATGGGTTTGGGGTTGGGTATGGGAGGGAGATAGTGGAAAAGGTAGGTGACTAGAGGGGGTTAGAGAGTCGGGGTGTGGTCGGGGGGATAAAAGGGGGTATAGAGGGTAAAGTAGATGATGTGATAAAGAGTAGGTCTAAGGTTGTGGGTTGGTTTTGCAGGCACGTCAGCAGTTGACGATGCGGGATAGGATGCCCCCGCTGTTGGTGCGGATGCGGCCACACGTATCCACGGCACACTGGGCTATCATGCGTGAGGTGGGACTCGGCGGAGTCCAGCGATACAGAGCTATTGATAGAGATCACAGCCTGATGGTTGCCCTCATCGAGAGATGGGATCCGGCGACCAATGTGTTCCATCTCCCGACTGGGGAGATGACTATCACATTGGAGGATGTGTATCGCATCCTTCGACTGCCGATCGAGGGAGAGGCAGTGTTCCAGGTAGATTCGAGAGACGGTGATGGATAGCATCCTGCAGGTTTTTGGAGATGCAGCCACGCTTCTTACTTATCACGGCGTGCAGTATCGGTATGGTGACATGTACCGCGTGCGCACCGACATGAGACACGGCTAGCCGTGCTGATGATGATCGGATCACTGCTTCGCCCTCCCGGACTCAGAGGGAGGGCGCTTTCCATGGGCATTGATGGGGGTGCTGCTTGAGATGGTGGAGGAGCACACCTGTTACGCTTGGGCACCAGTATACCTGGTGCAGTTATACAGGGAGCTATGGGGCTATCGCCGGATGAGGCGATTTGGGATTTGCTCTACCTTTTTACTTCACTGTTGGGCATATGAGCACATCATATGCATCAGGCCAGTAGGGTTACCCCAGCAGCCAAGGCCACAGGTCATATACAGATATGGCTTTCAGAGATGGTTGGGGGTCGTGGGCCAGCCACGAGCAGTTCTTGCAGGTCGGGATGTGGCGTATTATAGACATTTGTTAGAGGGCCTGACAGCGGTAGACATTGTATGGAGACCTTACAGAGGTCATCACCCTCGCAGAGGAGCCCGCTTACAGTTGCGCCTGATCCAGTACACATTCTGGATAGCAGGACGGAGGCCGGGAGAGTACGAGAGGATACCCCTAGAGAGGGTACGCAGGCAGATGGGGCTGCGACAGGACGAGCCACCTCCCTTCCCTCAGTACAGGAGGGATGATGTAGAGGCCCCACTGCCTGCACCACAGCCCTTGGACCCAGATTGGGTTGTAGAGAGGCCAGCAGGTGATGGTGTAGATGATGCTGGGTGTACGGGAGCATACATGGTGTGGTGGGCTGGTCAGAGAGCAGCTAGGATAGCACCGCCTGCACAGCCAGACTTGGCTGCAGTGATAGCAGAGTGAGATCAGCTCAGGGGCCAGTGCGGCTATTACGAGGGCGGTTAGCTCACTGTACGAGCACGAATAGGTGTCCTACACGAGGCAGCTAGCCCATGCACAGTGCTGAGTACGAGCACGAGCACAAGCACCACCACCACTAAGCCAGCACGGCCACACCCAGCCACGAGTACAGAATACCACCACTAGCGCAGCACGGCCACAGGCACCACCAAAGATGAAACACACGGTGCGGCGGTAGGAGTCCAGGGACCAGGCCCGGTCTGCACGGTGGCACGGGATAGATACATGGAGGCGAGAGCGGAGGCCCGGTACTATCAGGATGTCCTTGATAGTACCGGAGCTGAGTATCAGCCATATGCGGCACACCGAGCGGAGACCTCGCATAGTCAGAGATCGCAGGGAGGCGCAGCCACAGCCGGCGTGTCCGTTACAGGTAGGAGGCGAGAGGCACCACAGGGACCAGCAGGGAGAGGTGCTTGAGGTGGTAGGGAGAGGCGAGGATCCCCATAGTTTTGTATATGGACATGGGCACCGGTCTGCGAACCGGTTGTGTTGATAGAGGCCTGCGTGCCTACATTTATTCATGTATTGATTCATTCATTCATTATATACCGGCCTGCGAGCCGAGTACGGGTTGTACAGTTGATACCGGCCTGCGAGCCGAGTATATTTTTGATATGAGGGACCGGCCTGCGAGCCGAGTCGAGGTGATTGATATTTATTGCGGCCTGCGTGCCGGCTTTGTTGTTGTATTATGAGATCACAGAGGCCCCGATGCAGGGCACATTGTACATTTGAAACTTGTATATATATATATATATAGATGATGTTTTGATCCATATGCAGTGTTGAAAATGTTTTTAAGTATTTCGTCAATGGTTTGTGATATAGAATGTAGGATGAGTTTAGTTGACATGTTGATATATGGATGATGTTGATGTTTTTGTTTTTGCACGTATATATGGATGACATGTTATATGATGAAATGTTGCATGTTGTGGGCTGGTTTTGTGACATTGTTATATATGTATCTGATGAGTTGGATCCAAATGATGTATAGATTGATAGTTTTTTGATATCCTTAGTTGATGGTTTGTTTGTTTTTGTAAAAATAGACGATGTTAATGAAATTGTAATGATATGTGTGGTGGATGGACAAATATGGATAATGGTGTTGTGATGCAGGAAAAGAGGCGGGCGCGACAAAAAATTAGGTAGAAAATGAAGAAAAGAACCATGTTTTAAAAAGCCAGGTGTGTAACCGATATCGGTTAGGGAACCGATGACGGTAGCTGATAGACCGATATCGGTTATATAACCGATACCGGTTACTTAGGTATGAGCTTTTCTAAAAATAGAAAAGCTAGGGTGGCAACTTAAGTTCTTATTTTTAGAGCCATGCAAGAGGTTAAATACGCGAATGCGACGCTTTTTGATGACTGAGACAGGTAATTGTATGAGAGATTTGAGTGATAAGAAAAGAGATTCAGAAAGTAGAAAGGCGAATTTGAAAAGAGTGGTGATCATGGCAGAACGAGGAGAAGCATCCAGCAGGCAGGGCCGAGAGGGAAGACAAGTGCCACCGCAAGCTGCTGCAACCCAAGAGGTAAACGTTTTGGTTGTGATTTGATTTTTGCATGTGTTATGAATAGGAGATTAAGTGGGTAGATATGAAAAAGAAAACATGATAGCAAGGGTTATAGGTGAGGTAAGTGTTACGGGGTAGGTAATCAGGGGTTTCAGGTATGTTTGTATGTATAGAAAGGAATAAACGCTCAAATTATTGTCGTAGGCAGTGTGTTTAGGCAGGCTATATGAAGGTGACAGTGACCGATATCGGTTAGGGACAACCGGTATCGGTTACTGAACCGGTACCGGTTGACTATAAACGATACCGGTTGCTGTAGGAATTTCCAGAATGTGAGGAAAAACCCGTGGGGATTTGATGGATTGAATGGTTGTTTGTTATTTTGATGTATGCAGGCAGAGGCAGGGTTGAGGATGAATGATAGTGTACCAGTGCTGTTGTCACGAATCCGAGCGGATGTAACGCCAAATTTGAATGGACATTGATAAATCGTTTGGGGTTAAGTGGAATCCGCTTATTATTCACGAATCACACGTAACCATGCTATGTTACGGTGTGTTGATTGAGAGATGGAATCTTGAGAAAAATACCTTCTTTCTACCAACAAAGGAGATGAGCGGTGACATTGGAAGATGTGTTCCGTATTTTGAGACTCCCAATTATAGGAACACCAGTATATCAGGCAATGCCTAACGCAGGGCGGGCAGTGATAACAGTAGTATTTGGTCCATACGCACGAGATCTGACACAGCGAGGTTTGACATTCACATATGGGGTAATGTATGCAGCACACCCTGAGGAGACAAGGTTAGCAGTGATATTAATGATAGCGGTAGGGTATTATGCGTTACCGAGGGCGGAAGGGGGAAGATTTCCAAAGGCATTGATGTGTGTTATTTGGGAGATGATAGAAAGGAATGTGACATTTGCATGGGCACCTGCATATTTGGCGGAGCTATACCAGGGGTTTATGGGCTTGTAGGTGAAATCACGAACGACAATGGATTGTTCATACTTATTACACTTGTTGGGCCTATGAGCACATCGTTTATGTGCGACCAATAAACCGACCCATCCAGGCAGGAGAGACCGGAGTACAGAGGTTGGGATTCAGACGATGGGTCCAGACAGAACAAGAGGCAAGATCTCAGGCCGTGACGGGTGACATTGAGTATTACAGGCAGGTATGGGAGAGGGTGACGGTTGCGGATATCTGTTGGAGGCCTTACGGGAACTATATGGTAACAGAGAACATAGCTGAGGAGTTGAGGGGTGTAGAGCGATTGAGGTGGATCGTGGGGCACAGGCCAGGTGAATATGAGAGGATTCCTATAGATCGCGTGCGGCGACAATTTGGATTTGTGCAGGACATACCGCAGGCTTATAGACCATATATGAGGATCGACGCAGAGGCAGCATTCTCACCTCCCCAGCCAACACCTCCAGAAGGTCCTGAAGAAGTAGCAGCCGATCGCAGGGTAATGGACACGCGAACGCAGCAGAGGCCTATAGATTATGGTGGGTAGCAGAGCTGCAAGGTGTACGTGATCGTCCTGACATAGCGGTGATTACAGCAGAGAGGGATCGTCTACAGCGTTTGGTTCAGCAGCTCCAAATGCAGGTGAATGAGACAAGAGGATTGTTAGCGGTTGCGGAGTCACGGGCGGAGAGACTAGAGGCTGGAGTCCTCCATGCGAGAGGGCGTATTCATATGTTACAGGAGAGGTTGGCAGATCAGTGGGCGGTACCAATAAGCCGTGGTACCTTTGAGGACGAGAGGCTGGCGAGAGGGGTCGACGATCATGATCCTCACCTAGTTCGGGATGAGGCGTAAGGGTCTAAATAAATGTTAGCAAGGTATAAGAATTAATAAGGATGCCGACACAACGTGTCGATGATAGAGAAGATGTATTTGTTTAACATCTAAATAAAACTCGAATATGTATGTTGATTTGAGTTACGATAATAATAATAATGTTTGTGTTTTGATTTTCGGTGTTTTGAAAAAAGGATAAAGAGGAATGTGATTAAATAGAAAGACACAAAGATATTTGTATTTACCACACATGATAGGTTATGGTAGGGGATGGTCGAGCTAACCTTAGGAGATCCCATGTCTCCGAAGTGTCTTTGCGTCACATAGCCCATTGCTCACAAAGCAAGGAGGGGCCTCGGACCAATGTAGTTCTCCCTCAAGACCGTGGAGAGGTGAATTCAGGCAATTTAGGTATGGTTAGGCGATTGGTTGGTTGGTAAAGGTATTGATAGTAATATTGGTAAGGCAAGGTTGATGGTGTTGGTAACGAATTGGTGAGGTTTGTAAAAGGTATAAGAGAAGCGAAAGTTAGCCTACCCAAGTGGTAGGGAACCATGTCCTGCTTAAGATCAACACACAATCCTAGATGCGAGGCAAAAAGGAAAGATTGCTCCGTAGGTGAAAAGAGCAAAATGAACCACACAACATAGAATGAACGTGAAGCCCTAGGTACCGGTGCATAGACGAGAAGTCAATAGGTGAAAAGAGTTGTATGATCACATCCTATCAGGTGTACGTCACGTCCCTTGAGTTGAAACAAATGGTGAGGTGAGGTGAATGGTATAGTTGAGGTACGGAAAACTTATTACAAAGTGAGTGTTCGGACGAAAGAGAACCTACCCTAAATAGACAAGTCCATGACTCAAAAGTTCTTTTGAATGAGGCTTTTATTTTATTGAATATAGACTGATCGATGCGGGAAGTCTACAAGGGATTTTGATTGTTTTATTCTTGAGGTCTTCACGAAGCTGATCAATGCGAGAAGCTTCTGATAAAGGCTGACTGTGTATAGCTGTCCTTCGAGGGAGCAGTCTATTTATAATAGCAGATATGATTTTAATGCATAGCTGTCCTTCGGGGGAGCAGTCTATTTATAATAGCAGCAATAGTTCGGCATATAGCTGTCCTTCGAGGGAGCAGTCTATATTTAATTTAGATGACTAGATGTTCTTTTGGCGTGAAGCATCTAGTTCAAGTAGGAATTTTGACTCAAGAAAATCCCATAAGAATACGACTTACTTTAATACTTTGAAGTCATGGACTAGACTAAAAAGGGGAAGGCATCGTTAAGGGGAGGTGAGAAGTGAGCTTGATTTTATTTTGAGATGTAGAAAACAAAGTGTATGTAGCGGTAAATGAGCTCAAGGGACGAGCAGTAGGTAGATAAGAAGTGATATAAAACTAATTTCCACGATAGAGAACGGTCGAAGATGCAAGGCATTAAGGGACTAGGCTCAAGTTTACCATTAAGCAAAGCTAAACGATAAGTGCCCGATCCATAAGTGTGAGTGATTATATAAGGCCCAATCCAATTAGGAGCAAATTTTCCACGTTTGCTCTTTTCTAGTTTGGTTACATGTTGATTCTCTTTGAGGACAAGATCACCAACCTTAAAGGTACGCTCATGAAGTCGCTTATCATAAGCACGCTCGATGCGTTTTGATAGATTTGAAGGTGATCGAGAGCAGTAAGACGGCGTTCGTCAATCAAGCTCCAATTGGGCTAACCGCTCTTGGCGGAAATCATCGTTGGTGAGAATATCCACGAAGGGATATTACGAGGAAGGTATTTGTATTTCGAGAGGTAAGACAGCCTCGGTACCATATACCAAAGAAAAAGGTGTGGCATTAGTAGAGGTACGGATGCTAGTACGATAAGCCCAAAGGGCAAAGGGGATGTGATCGTGCCAATTTCGTCCGGACTCATTGACAACTTTCATGAGGATTTTGGTTAGGGTTTTATTAGAGGATTCGGCTTGTCCATTTGCTTGTGGATAGTACGGTGATGAGAAGCTGAGTTTGATACCAAAGTTGTCACAAAGGTCTTGCAACAACTTATTTTTGAAAGATTTGCCATTATCTGTAATCAGGCGATGAGGAACACCAAAACGACAGATAATGTGGTGGTTAATGAACTCTACAATTTTTTTCTTTTTTAGTTGAAATGAGTGGAATAGCCTCCACCCATTTTGTGTAATATTCGGTTGCTGTGATAATCCATCGGTGACGTTGCGAAGAGGACGGATGAATCTCACCAATAAGGTCTAAACCCCATTGTGAGAAGGGCCAAAGATCCGGCAGCTCTGTAGTGGGTGGGCACGGGGAGTATGTTGAAGGTTGGCATGTTGTTGACACATAACACAACGCTTAACATATCCGTAGCGATCGTTATTGAGAGTAGGCCAATAATAACCTAGGCGAAGGATTCGTTTAGCCATGGCAAGGCCGCTAAAATGTCCGCCATAGATACCATCATGGACACATTGGATGGTATGGGTGACCTCCGCGCCGGTGAGACATCGAAGGAGGATGCCATCAAAGCCACGTTTATAAAGGAGTCCCCATAACTACATAATGAGAAACGCGTTTAAGAAAAGTGCGTTTACGGTACTAGTAAAGGTCGAGAAGGGAGAGCAGAGGTTGTAAGGTAGTCATGGAATTGGTGATACCAAGTATCTGCGAGTTAGCAGACATAGTATTTATCGTACAAACAATCGGGGCTGAATAAGATGGGGCAAGAGTTGTTAGACCAAGGCGAAAATGTCGAGTCGGTTGATGAGGCTGGAATTTGCGAGGCTAAGCAAGCCATAGTATCCATAAATTTGTTAGTGGAGTGGGAATGGTTTTGGATAGAATAGTGAGTAAATAAGGCTAGAAGTGAATCCACGTAGTGTTTGTATTTTGAAGTTCCTCATTTTGCATTGGTAGATGCCCATAACTTGATTGACTACCAATTGAGAGTCGCGAAAATATTGATAGATTTGATACCTAAGTGCAACGCAACCTTGGAGACCTAGAACAGGGCCTCGTATTCATTTGTATTATTAGTGCGGGAAATCAGTCGGAATGAAAGAGGCATAGGCTCGGCGTCGAGAGGAATGAGAACAACGCCGGATCCTCCACCGCGTTGGCATTTGGATCCATCGAAGAAGAGAGTCATTGAATACGACTCCTCACGGAGTGAAAGAGTGGCGATGAGTTTGTTGGGGAATGTAAAATTGGTAAATTGTTCCCTAGGTAAAGGGGCTTCCGCAAGAAGTTGGTCTGCGATGGTTTGTCCTTTGATTGATTTACGGTGGACAAACTCAAGGTCGAGTCGGGAGGAGCATGAGCCATTGGGTGATGCATTGGTTTAGATGAGGTTTGCATACATGTAATGGATGGGGTCTATGTTAGTGATGATGAAAGGTTTGTGATTCGAGAAGGTAGTGTCGGAGTTTGGTAGCCACGAATGATGAGGCTAGGCATAACTTTTCTACATGTGTATACCTAGTCTCATAGTCCACCAAAGTATGACTTATATAATAAACAGCTTGTTCTCTATTTTCATATTCACGATGTGCAAGCATGGCCCCTACGGCGTGGTCGATGGCGGAAAGGTAAAGGTAGAAAGGCGGTCGTCTTGAGGTGGGATAAGCACGGGTGGTCTGTAAGAGATAAGTTTTGAGAGATTCAAAGGCTTGGTGGCACTCTTTGCT